>JAWNNO010005056.1:0-12116 GCA_035044985.1 Lordiphosa fenestrarum | reverse complement strand
AATATGTATATTATTGGTTAGTTCATTAAAATAAGGTCTACACAATAATAATCCTTTTGATTTTTTCATTTCGGATGACTACGAAAGGTTGTGTGCTTCCTCGAAACAGCTCATCATTCTTTAGGGGACTCCACTTTGACATTACATATTGTAAATAAATAAATGGAAAATTAAATAAAAAATAAGTGGGCGTCGTGGAACACCCGGTACGAGCGAAGCTCTTTACGAGGGATAATCATAATCTGATTTAAAAGTACATTACTGGCAAATCAATATAAAGTAGTTATGTTTTTGTATTGTAAATGTAAGAGCAACGTGAGAGCATAAACCAAGACCCACAAAGTGGTGTTTGAAAATTATCGATAGTGAGCACAATTGATAGTCTTGAAAATCGTTAACAGTAAAAGTCGAACCTGACAAATATCAAGGCTAAAGGCGCTAAAGGAGAAATCGTTCAAAACTGGACCGACTGATTAGACCGTGATGGCCAAACGGCTCTGGAGCATCGAATGACGATTCGTAAATGTAAAACCTGCTTTATAGCTGCAGTTCGAAATACCGTATCGCTATCGTGACACTAGCAGACGCCTGGGCGACGCACAATGACAAAACTCGCGAATTTTGCATTTCAAAAATCAATTTTCGATTGTTGATTTTTTTGAGCATACACAGAGTGAAAAACCGAGAACATTGGTCTCAATATGAGCACATTCGTTGTCAAAAACTATTCATGAACGGATTTCCTCACTTCAAGAAAATTTCTTACTTCAATGAGTTAAAGTGTTCAGCTTTTGAGAACATTTTAAACTAAAACTAGAAAGCTAAGCTAACTTCGTCTGTGCCGAAGTTTTTATACTCTTGCAAGTGCTCGCTTAAATATTTTCAAAAAATACTGATTTTCCCATTTTCCGACCGATTGTTCGTTTGGGAGCTATATGATATAGTCATCCGATTTGGCCAAAAATTTTTAAAATTATATGAAAGAATGAAAAACAAACCAATGCCAAATTGCAGGATGCTACCATTAAAAACAAAAATGTTTTTCTAACTAAGACTGTTTTTCAAACCTATCTTTTGAATGGCAGCTATACCATGTTGTTGTCCGATTTAAATAAAACTTGGGAGAATTATAAAAAAAACAAAGAAAACCTACGATTACAAAGTTTGGAGACGTTTCCATTGAAAAGAAAAAAGTTTTTCTCACTAAAACTAGTTTTCCGACCGATTGTTCCTACACAGAGGGAAAACCGTGTTCAGAAAATGAGATTTTTTCATCTCAAAAGAAGCACAGAATGTTCTCTCAAATTTTTGAGAACAAATGTTCCGAATGTTCTCGAAATGAGCACAATTCAGCTCATCGCCGAAATGTATAAGTAGCCATTCAGACGTGCGGATGCAGAAGTGAGCAATAGCCTAACGAGCTAACACGTCCGCCGTCGCGTCGTTGCGCGCGGGGGTCTGGGGCTCTACTCCCAGTAAGTCCGAAAAATTTTTCTATCTTTAATTTAATTATCTAAGGCAGGTGGGGTGTTGTACAAGGCGGGGAGGTGTCTCTGCGGAATTGGACAGACATATACACAGACTTGGAAAGGGAATTGGACTTGGACTTGGGTTCTCCGGACTGGAGCTGGCCCTGGTATCTGGGGTCCCTGGACGCCTGGAAATTTTTTTTTTGAGTGTAAAATGTTCTCAAAAACTGAGCATTTCAACTCACATCAAGATTTTGCGTTCTCAAAAAAAGGTTCTCGAAGTGAGAAATTGTTCTTGAAGTGAGAAAATCCGGTCATGATTAGATTTTGACACCGAATGTTCTCACTTTGAGTTCAATGTTCTTGGTTTTTTCCCTCTGTGTATGGGAGGTACGAGATATAGTCTTCCGATCCGGTCGGTTCCGACATATTAGAAGTGTGCAGCAAAAAGAAGACTCTGAGAGACTAGTTCGCTTATAAACGGACAGACGGACGGACAAAGCTCAATCGACTCAGCTCGTCACCCTGATCAAGAATCTATATAGTTTATGGGGTCGGAAATGAATATTTCTATGCGTTGCAAACTTCTGGGCAAAATTATAATACCCTTTGCAAGGGTATAACAAAAATTTGAGGTCCAGGGTCCAGGATCCAGTCCAGGACCAGATCCAATTCCAAGTCCGATATCAGCTCCGAATTCGCAGAGACATCCTTGTACAACACCCCACCTGCCTTAGTAAATTAAATTTAAAAAAAAATGGAACGAGACTAATCATTATTTTTATTTTGTTTGTTGTTCTTCAAATGAAATCACACGTAATTCACAACTTGATCTCTTGGCAGCCTCTCTTCAATTAATATTTTTAACAGAAAATGTTGCCATTTCACTCACACTCACTAACAAACGATTTTAACAAAAGCTTTTTAAAAGTTTTTACATCTCGCTCGTACATATTTGTCAACATACAATAAAACAGCTTTTACGGAAGAGCTTCTACGGACCATGATGAAATTATAAGGTGGTCTCGTCATCCCAGTGGCGCAAATGCTCATTATTACGTCCATTATTAATGCATTACCTCTCGCCTGTATGCATTCAAAAACCCAGTACAACCTGCCTTACTTTCTTAAGAAATGGCCAAATTTTCCGCACGGTACATGAGTTTATTGAATTTTGTAATGCAGAAAGTAATGACCTGCCGAAGTTTCTTTCGGGTCCCCATTACACAAGCGTATTTTTTTACCATATTGTAATGCAGAAATTCTCGAGCCATTACAAATGCGCTGAAAAAAATCTCATAGGTAATGAATTGCATTGTGGCTCGTACGTAATGCATTATTTCGACCGACCACATTCAGCCCAGCGCCACTGGGATGTGAGCGGCTCTCTCATTTTCTCCCTTATTGTCAGTGCTTGACCGGCTGTCAACAGAGTAGTTAAAAGCTTTTACCTCTCACTCGCACTCATTTGTCAACATACAATAAGGGAGAGCTTTTACGGACGAGACCACCTTATACTTATTCCATCATGCTACGGACCATGATGGAATAAGTATAAGGTGGTTTCTTCATGTGAGCGGCTCTCTCATTTACTCCCTTATTGTCAGTGCTTGGCCGGCTGTCAACAGAGTAGGTAAAAGCTTTCACCTCTCACTCGCACTCATTTGTCAACATACAATAAGGGAGAGCTTTTACGGACGAGACCACCTTATACTAATTTCATCATGCTACGGACTTGCCGAAGTCAATCTTCACGGCTTGTCAGAGAGAGACAGACATATTTTTCTGTCGTACATATGCACGCACGCACTGAGTGAGCTCGCACACAAACGTTCACAGGTCCATACGCACAAAAAAAGGTCTTTTAAGCAAGCGGTCTCTGTACAACGGTTGGCAAAAGACCAAGACAGAAAAAACAAAAGCAAATATGTTTCTCTCCTCTCTCCTCGAACACAACCAGAGAGCGCATTTAAACTTTAAATTTTAAAGGTTTCTTCCGTCGCTCTCTGTCAATGTGCCGCACGTAACCGTTTTTTTTCTGACAGCTGCAAAGAGAGGACCGGTTGTTGCGAACTCTGCTCACAACCCACATGCTGCTATCGCTTTCTTGCACAGACATTCTGGCTTTCGACCTTACAAAATACCTAGATCTGGTGCGAAAATTGTTAAATTGGCAACACTGGTTAGCAGACTCCAGTAGAAGCAGAGACATGATGCAATAATATTAGGTGGTCTCGTCGGCAAAAAGTAGTCCGTTAACAATGCGAACAATAACAACAACAGGCGAAAACGAGAGCGTAAGTTAAAGTCGGCCCTGCCCGACTTCGAAATACCCGTTACTCAGCTCAGCTCGGATAAGTATGCAACATTTTTTTAACTCGGCCATTTATTATCCGATCCTTTTGAAAATTTGTGAGATTGTAGATATTGGCCGCATAGACTACACTGCAAAATCTGAGTTCGATATCTTAAAAATTGTGGGAGTTATTCAATATTTTTTTATTGCGGGGGCGTGAGGGGGCGTGGCCGAAATTTGAATCAAACTTGATCTGCCTACAGACAATACTAGCTTACGTATAAAATTTGGTTGCTCTAGCTCTTCTAGTCTCTGAGATCTAGGTGTTCATACAGACGGACGGACGGACGGACGGACGGACGGACAGACGGACATGGCTATATCGACTCGGCTGTTGATGCTGATGAAGAATATATATACTTTATGATATCGGACATGCTTTCTTCTGCCTGTTACATACATTTGCACGACTTTAGTATACCCTTTTTACTCTACGAGTAACGGGTATAAAAACGAACGCGTCGGCAGCAGAGAGTGCCAGTGCGGGAGAAAATAAGAGAGCGCATATAATTGGCTGCATACATGAATGTTGCATACATACATATACACGCACGCACTGAGTGAGCTCACACACAAACTCTGCTGACTTTGCAAAGACCAAAGCGTAGCCAAAGAAATCTGTCGCAAAGACAATCGTTTTCTGGATTTACCCCCCAGGCGACCGTCCGTAAAAGAGCTTCGCTCTAAAAATTTTTTTTTTTCATTTAAAGTACTAAAATAAATATGTTAAAGGTACAAAACGATCGTATATTATTTACTAGTTAAAAAAAAGGTCACGAAATTTCGGCCGTCACACCGGCCTACTACCTTAAGCAGATGTAACAATGTATTAATCGTAGAAAAAACAAGAAAGAAAGTCGGTCAAGCCCGACTATAACATACTCTGTACCAAGAAAATTTGTCTTTTGATCATAACTCGAAAACCGTTCATACGATCTTCCTCATTCCTTTGGCGGATCGATAAGTTATCCTAATAACTAAATATGTCCAAAAGGAACAAGCCATCTATCTTCAAAACTGTGGGAGATATGACGTTTTTTCTAAATTGCGGGGGCGGGAGGGGGCGTGGCCAAAATTGAAAATAAACTTGATCTGCCTGCAGACATAAGAAGCATATGTCCTATACATGTCAAGCCTCTATCTCTTACCATCTCTGAGATCTGTGCGTTCATACGGACAGACAGACAGACGGACGGACGGACAGACGGACATGGCTATATCGACTCGGCTCTTGATGCTGATCAAGAATATATATACTTTATGGGGTCGGAGATGCTTCCTTCTGCCTGTTACATACTTTTGCACAAACTTATAATACTCTATGTACCTTCGGTACAGAGTATAAAAAGTTGTCCAGGATGGCTCTCTACAGCCTGTTCACTGCAGACATGCCAACTGCTTTGGACATCCCGATTGAGGTGACGGAGGACATCCCAATCGCAACTTTTGCCGATGACACAGCAGTTATGGCTCGAGACAGTTGTGTCTAAGCAGCAACAGGCGCGTTGCAGGAGTACCTGAAAAGGTTTGAAAACTGGGCCTGTCGATGGAACATTTCCATCAGCCCCGATAAGTGTGTTTCCGTCACTCACACACTTAGGAAGGACAGCAGCCCAGGTATCTTCCTGCATGGAGAGCTCCTCCCTCATAAAACGGCCCACAATTACCTTGGAGTGACGTTGGATAAGAGGTTTTCGTTTAAGCAGCATGCCGCCGAAGTTGCTGGCAAGCTCTACAGTACTCATCTATAAAGTTATCCTGGCACCGATTTGGAGATACGACGTTCAGGTGTACGGCATAGCGGCAAAAACAAACTTGAATAAAATCCGGTTATTCCAGGCGAAGATACTCAGACGAATCACTGGAGCCGAGTGGTTCATCCGAACTCGCTATATTGAGCGAGAGTGTGGCGTCCCCCTGATTGGCGACACCATTAATAGCCAAGCAGAAATTTACTTGGACAAGGTCGCTGCAAACCCAAACAACCTTGCCAGGCGGCTCCTAAGGACTCGCCGAATTAATGGAGTCAGAGCTAATAGAAGGATCCTTAGGACCCACCCATCTGACCTGGCTAATCGGAGGATTTAGCCTTATTACAGGCACCCTACCTACAACGCACCAACCTGATTATGCCATATCGGCTAGACAATTTACAAACCACATACCCGTTTTATTCCCTTACCAACCTAAAATTTTTTTATGAACATAAAGCTCTTTAAGTTAACAGTTAGCACGTTTATAAATTAACTGATTCACAAAAACAAAACACACTCGAAACTAAATTACAAACAATTGTTAAATACATAATTCTTAGAAAATCCCTATATCTATGAACACACATAAACAAACCCCAAACATCTAATAAGATAATGCACTAAATAATTCCTCCCTACAGTATAAGTTAGCTATAAATAGTAATAATAAGCTGTAATAATTTAGTATTAGGATAACTAAATAAATATTAAAAAAAAAAAAAATCATTCGCTTCCCCTACAGAGCATAGACTACGCCTTTTGGATCTTCCTTCCCTCAATAACACTGTGCAACTTTTTTAAGGTCATTTTCTGGTTACGCCTTCGGACCCTGATATTTTTTAAGAGCATACCAAAACTAAACAAGAAAGAAAGTCGGTCAAGCCCGACTATAACATACTCTGTACCAAGAAACAGTCTTTTGATCAAACCTCGAAAACCGTTCATCCCGATCTTCTCCATTTCGTTGGCTAATTAATAAGTTATCCTGATAACTAAATATGTCCAGAAAGAACAGGACATCTATCTTCAAAACTGTGGGAGATATGAAGTTTTTTCTAAACTGCGGGGGCGGGAGGGGGGCGTGGCCAAAATTGAAAAGAAACTTACCTGCCTGCAGACATAAGAAGCATATGTCCCTTACATGTCAAACCTCTATCTCTTACCATCTCTGAGATCTGTGCGTTCATACGGACAGACAGACGGACAGACGGACATGACGGACATGACTCGGCTGTTGATGCTGATCAAGAATATATATACTTTATAGCGTCGGAGATGCTTCCTTCTGGATGTTACATACTTTTGCACAAACTTATAATACTCTATGTACCTACGGTACAGTGTATAAGAATCCCCAAAGGACTTGGCCCATATTTTCACCTCAAACTGAAATTTTGAAAAAGGTAAATTTTTATTTATTTTTACCGTTTGGAATTTTGTTTTTATTTGGCAAAGTTATATGGACTTCATAAAAATTTTCATTTTTTCAAAATTTCAGTTTGGGGTGAAAATATGTTGGGTATCAAAATAGTACCTTTACGATGTGATTTTTATTATGTATATTATTGGTTAGTTCATTAAAATAAGGTCTACACAATAATAATCTTTTTGATTTTTTCATTTCGGATGACTACGGAAGGCTGTGTGCTTCCCCGAAACAGCTCATCATTCTTTAGAGGACTGCACTTTGACATTACATATTGTAAATAAATAAATGGAATATTAAAAAATTTTTTTGTATCATTTAAGGTTCTAAAACAAATATGTAAAATTTACAAAACGATCGTATATTATTTACTAGTTAAAAAAAGGTCACGAAAAAAGGTCGAAATTTCGGCCGTCACACCGAAAATAGGCAGCTGTATGTCTCTGATTCAACTGTATCATGCCTTGGTTTGCATATAATGGAACCACAAAAAAGAATTAAAAACTTATAATGCCGATTTCAGCAAAAGGGGCGCTTGGCAATAAAATTAAGAAATCTAAAAATAATGAATTTAATAATAAAGAAAATGTAAATTAAATTGAGTCTAGCAACAATAATAATGTTCAATAGATTTTAATCTATATTTTTTATATTGTTGTATTTTTAAAGCCGACAGAAAATGTAATTTTTTTTTCTATAAATATTTCAATAATTGGTTATCTAATAAACTTAAATGAATTTCAATCAGAATTAAAAATTTTTTCATTCATTACAACTCTATACACTGCTTAAATTAAAGAATATAGAGCAGTGCAGCAAATACATTACTACTTCGTATACGATTGCTTAAGGAGCTGTATATTAAACGTATTAAAATCCTATATACCTAATTGTTAATAGTAAATTAAGTCGTAAAGCATCTGCTTTACAACAGCGCGTACTATTTAAAAATTGTGTGTTTTTAAGTGGCCGGCCCACTGTCGACGACAACTCATAGATAAATATATATTGTAGTAATAGAGCTCCGAATAGCTCTCGGCACTCAGTCTGCGAAGTGTTAAGGAGGTGCTCGATTCCGTAATGTGAATTTGCGCCGCTGGGGACTTGCCGAAGTCAATCTTCACGGCTTGTCAGAGAGAGACAGACATATTTTTCTGTCGTACATATTCACGCACGCACTGAGTGAGCTCATGATGAAATAAGTATAAGGTGGTCTCGTCCGTAAAAGCTCTCCCTTATTGTATGTTGACAAATAAGTGCGAGTGAGAGGTGAAAGCTTTTAACTACTCTGTTGACAGCCGGCCATCATGCAATAATACAAGGTGGGGCGGTGTCAGTGTGATGCGTACTTTTGCCAAAAGCTTACGCTACAAAAGTACGCGCAGCACTGAGCGTGAAGGTACTTTGCAGAGAACTCACAATGATGCCACCTTACCTCTCTTGTTGTATCATGCTGCCGGCCAAGCACTGTCAATAAGGGAGAAAATAAGAGAGCGTATACAATTTGCTGCATACATGAAAGTTGCATACATCCATATGCACGCACGCACTGAGTGAGCTCACACACAAACGCTGCTGACTTTGCGAAGTCAAAGCGTAGCCATAGAAATCTGTCGGAAAGACAATCGTTTTCTGGATTTACCCCCCAGTCTACCGTCCGTAAAAGAGCTTCGCTCTAAAAAAAGATCCCTGGTAGAATGGATATGCGAAATATCCATTTTAAGATCGAATTCTTTAATATCCTTTTGACTTTATTCTGCTTCATTGGATGAAGAAAAAAGATGAATTCAATATTCTTTTTTTGGCATATGCTTTTTACTTTAAAAAGCTCCAAAGGATGGCCAAAAATTGTCAAAAGGATATATTTTTGCTTCGAGTTTCGAATTTAGAAATCGGTAATCGATATCCCGTTAGCCAGCCTGACAAGTATGACCGTAGGTACGGAAGAGGACACATTGCAATACTACTTTCGACATTGACACGAGAGCACGCGCTGCAGCCAAAAAAAGGAAATTTATCAAAAAGTGAAATAAGTGAAATACATAAGTGAAAAAGTGAATTAAACAGCATGTAAGTAATTTGTGCATGTTCTTAAACATAGTATTATACATATGTATAATATTTGCATTTGAAGTGTGTGTATGTTTGTGTATAAGCATATGCTTGTGCATTATTTTTCATCCGTGCACTTTCGTACATAGATATGTGTCTTCAAGCCGGTGCACTTTTTTTTCATCCGTACACTTTCGTACGTACATATGTGTTTCTTCAAGCCGGTTGAGCATTATTTTTCATCCGTACATACATACATACATATGTCGGAGCAAGTTTAATTATTCGAATGGCGCGCTCAACTCTTGAGGCGAATGGACTAGTGATGCAAAAGGCGAGGTCCTATAGATTTTGTACAGCACTAAAAGAGTGGGACGTCAGAATGTGCTGACGTCAGTGTGGCTCAGTGTTAGGTTGAGAGAAAGAGACAACAATAAGGGTCGGAGTGGTTGTTGTAAAATAGAGAACTGTCAAGAGGGGCAGTTGGGACTGAGAAATTGAAAGCCTCAACACGTACGCTGAGACTCGCTCCGCTTTTTAGTAAGAACGAGAAGACAATGGGAGACAAAAATCCTGACCAGCCACCGCAGGCTGATAATGTGGAAGGCTCCTCGACATCAGAAGTGGGATGCAACTCCCGACCAACAATCTTTGAGGCACAGTTTCGTGTTCTGTTGGAGCAGCAAAACCAGAACTTCCTCCAACTAGCAAAAACGTTGCAAACGTCAACCGGAGAGCCTTTACAAAATGGCGGCATCGTATTGCCGAAATTCAACTCCGACGCAGCGGGAGCCGACGCTTTGCAGTGGTGTGCGACCGTCGACATAATTTTGGGCGAGATGTCGCTGCAAGGCAGTGCATTAATCTTGGCCTTGACGAAGTCTCTAGAAGGAAGCTCTTCTCAGTGGTTATCGCAGGTTTGCTACCCCGGCATCACATGGCAACAGTGTAGGCAGTTGTTCGAGCAGCGGTACTGGAATACCGAGACACCGGCGGCAACAATTCTGAACCTGCTAAATAGTCGACCAAATGCTGACGAGTGTTTCGCTGTCTATGCGAGCCGAAAAACAACGTCACTCGTTACAAATTGGCTTAATATGGACAAGGAAGAGATTGCCGCTTCCGTTGTACTTGGGCATCTGGCAAATTTTGACCGTCGATTGCAACGAGTAGCTTACACGGCAAGCATTCGCAACAGACGTGGTTTGCAAACGGAGTTGCAAGTGTTCTCCTTGGACAAAAGGCGATCCAACTTCTCGGACGAGGAGTCCGGTGCTAAGCGTGCTAAATTACCCGCAGTAAAGTGTCACTCCTGCGGCAAGCTTGGGCACAAAAAGGCGGAATGTAGAGTGAGGAAGCTATCCTCTTCTGGAGAGAATCACCGAGCTGAACAAGGGTTGTCACAGCGTGCTAAGATGAACGTGACATGCTATCGTTGTCACGAACCTGGACATATCTCGACCCAATGCCCCAAGAGTGCTGCTGGAGGGGAAACTGGAGCTCGCACACAAAAGCGGGTTGAGTTATGTGTGGTGGAGGAACCAAAAGCGACCATGATGCAACGAGGTGAGAAGTTTCCGATCACTTTTGATTCCGGCGCAGAGTGCTCTTTGGTTAAAGAGAGTACATCGCATAAACTGACCGGAAAGAGAACCAATAATGTCGTATCATTAAGTGGTATAGGTAATGCCAACTTTGTTAGTACAATTCAGATTGTGAGTAATGTTATGGTTAATCGAAATTGTATTGAAGTGATGTTTCATGTAGTTCCCGATAATTGTATGAAAAACGAGATTGTAATCGGGCGTGAAATCTTAGCCCAGGGATACTCCGCAGTAGTATCAAGCCAAGGTGTAGAGTTAGTAAGAGACAAAACAATTAACGTTTGTGATGTATCTCACAGTGACTATAACTTTGAAACAGTAGAAACTGAATTGTATGGTGAAGGGAAAAGCCAACTAATACAGCTATTGAAAAAGTATTCAAAGTGGTTTATTCGGGGAACTCCTCTTACTCGTGTCAGCACTGGTGAAATGATTATTCGTTTAATTGAGCCGACCAAGACTGTTCAGAGGCGACCTTACCGCTTCAGTCCCAGCGAAAGAGAGCTAGTAAGAGCAAAAGTCCAAGAGCTGGTCGAGCATAACGTTATTCGAGCTAGCAGCTCACCGTATGTTAGCCCCGCACTATTGGTTAAAAAGAAGAATGGATCTGTAATTCTCTGTGTAGATTACCGTGAATTGAATAGAAACACAGTTGCTGATAAGTATCCATTACCCTTAATAGCCGATCAGATAGCTAGACTGCGAGGAGCTAAATACTTCACTTGTTTAGACATGGCGAGTGGGTACTATCTGGTTCCATTGCTTAGTGACTCCATTGAATACACGGCTTTTGTGACTCCAGACGGTCAGTTCGAGTTCCTGGCAATGCCGTTCGGTTTAAAAAACGCTCCGTCGGTGTTTCAAAGAGCCGTAATGAAAGCACTAGGCGAGCTAGCGTATTCTTACGTTATTGTCTAAATGGACGATATAATGATTGTGGCGTCCACTAAGCAGGCTTTTCGTTTAATGTGGACAAATGTTCCTTCTTAAGAGGTACCGTACAGTATTTAGGGTACGAAGTACAGGCTGGTGAGATTCGTCCCAACTTGCGTAAGATTGAGGCACTAAGTGCGTTGCCACCACCCAGGACCGTTACCACGTTAAGGCAATTCATAGGATTGGCTTCGTATTTTCGCCAGTTTGTGCCCGGATTTTCTCAGTTGATGAAGTCTCTGTATTCTCTCACATCTGAGAAAAGTAATTTTGTCTGGAACAACGAGCATGAAGCAGTGTAATGTTTTCAAGCAGCATTTGGGCTGCTGCATGGTCCAAGTGATATGCCAGCTCAAGGCTGCCTACCACAATCATTCACCCGATTGACCAACAATCTGATCCTAAGATTTTGCAGGCTAAACAAAACCTACAACTTCTCCAGTAAATCAGACTGTTAGTGTGTAGCAAATGAGTTCCCTTTATTAATGACATGCGATCCTCAGCTGTCCCGAATATACCCGA
>JAWNNO010005055.1:0-90294 GCA_035044985.1 Lordiphosa fenestrarum | reverse complement strand
TCAAGCACTGATATTGCAGTGTAGTCTATGCGGCCAATATCTACAATCTCACAATCTTTTCAAAAGGATCGGATAATAAATGGCCGAGTTAAAAAAATGTTGCATACTTATCCGAACCGCATGAGTTAATTAAACACTAATTGAACTGAGTAACGGGTATTTCGAAGTCGGGCAGGGCCGAGTTGAACTTACGCTCTCGTTTTTTTATGCTTGGTTGGTATTTATTGGATCTTCTCTTAAAGAAACTAACAATAATTTTCAAATCTTAATCTAGAAACTATTTAATAAAAAAACTATCCCCTATTGGAGAAATTTGTGTTCTGCGGCCCTTCAAGTCAGTCGCTGGGTTGGTAGGTCGTTTCTTCGGAGACGAGAATGCGTTGCCAGCATGGTGGGAAATTTTTGCAAGTTGGTTTTGGTGGGTAAGAAGCTTCTCAGAATATTTGCGCTTAAGTTCCTTTATTTCAGTTTCAACCAGTGAGATTCTCGACTGCGATCTTTGGAGGATGTCCACGCTGCTCGCGCAAGCATTTCCCCATAGCTGCGAGAAATAGGTCCAGACAGGCTATATGATGCTCTTGTACAGTAAGACTTTACATTCCAGCTTTAGAGTGGAACGGGAGTTAATTAGCCAGTGAAGGCTGTTGGCCTTAAGCTTTATCTGAAGTTATTTCGAGTCTATGTGTTTGCGCCATGTGAGCCTTCTATCAAGGTGTACACCTAGGTATACAGCATCGTTTGATTGCGGGATCAAAGTCGCGTTTAGTGATAGCTGGGGACAAGTGCTTCTGTTGAGTGTGAACGTCACGTGTTTACACTTTTGCTCGGTGATTTTAATACGCCAGTTGGCCAGCCACTCTTCCACGTCGGTAAGATTTCTTGCCAAAAGTCTTGTTGCGGTAATTGGACATCGTGATCTGCTTAATATTGCCGTATCATCCGCAAAAGTACTTATTGTAAGTCGAGAGTCTATTGGTATGTCGGCAGTGTATAGTACGTATAGGAAAGGACCAAGAACACTTCCCTGCGGTACTCCGGCTCCTATGGTGAACTCTTCTGTGGTGTACTCATTTTGACGAGCTGTAAATACTCTGTTACTGACGAAACTTTCTAGGACTTTGTGTGTATTTGGTGGAAGCATTGTCTTTATCTTGAATGTAAGACAGTCCAACCATACGCGGTCAAATGCTTGGGCAACATTTAAGAAAATGGCAGTATTCGTGGTTTTCAAACGCAGTCCGAATATTTGAAGTTATGCTAATGAACAACAAATTGGAACGGTTCGGTCAACACAAATAATTTTATTTATTTATTTATTTATTACTTACTTACTTCCTAGTGCAACAAGTTGTTAGAAACTTATGATTAGGGCACTAGTCTCAAAAATATAAAATTACAAAATTCTGATTTAATCCTTAAACCTAAATCATTTATCACTAACATTGAGAGAGACATTGTGAAAAACATTGAGAAATACGAAATAAAAATACAAATTGAGAATATTGAACGTTAATTATTCTTATTCTAAGCTTTAAATTCTAGAGAGTTGATGTTTAAAATGTGCAAATAATTTAACTTGAAATTGGGGTGCGCTCTAATGGTCTTTAAATCATGCGGAAGATTGTTCCAGAGGCGAACAGCAAATATAAAGAAATGTTTTTCTGATGATGATAGTCGATGTCTTAGGCAGACAATATTATTTGTGCGCAGAGAAGCAGAAAATTCAAGTTTTTCGTATAGGTACTTTGGTGCTAATAAGCTTGTGTAAAAATATCAATGCCCTATACTCAATCCAACTGTCTAAATTAAGGTCAAAAAGCTTGATAGAATATTCTGAAATGTGGTCAAATGGCTTTATGTCAAAAACGTATCGAGTAATATTGTTGTAGACTACATTTAGATTGTGCTTGCTTGCTGCATCACTATTGCCAAATATTTCCACTCCATAGAAGAGACCGGGTGTCAAATAGGCTTCAGCTATTAAGTACTAATACTACGTCCAGTAAGCTGCTGCAGGTACTAGTGAAATGCGTTGGAGTTGTTTGATTGATTAATTTTAAGCCAAGGGATTCCAAGGAGTTGCGAAGGTGGTTTTCAATTAAAATATTACTGTTAAGATCGCCCATAATTATAGCATTATTATAGTTCAGGGATAAATTAGTTAACATAGAGACAAAATCGCCGTAAGCAATATTACGACGAGGACGATAGACACAACCTAGGAGAATTTTATGCTCATAATTAGACCCACTAACTTCCAAAAAGAGATACTCTATTGCACTTCCCTGGTGATGCTTACAAATAAGTTTAGCATTTAATTTATTATTCAGATAAATTGCCACACCCCCTGCATGGCCTACTCGATCAGCTCGAAATAGCTTGTAACCCTCACACAATACTACTGTGTCACAAATATCGGCCAGAAACCACGTTTCAGAAATACATATAACATCAACATTAGATCTGACAAACAAATATCGAAATTCATCTATTTTTTTGACGAGACTCTGAACATTTATATGGCACATATTTAAACCATTGTGTTGCCTGCCTAAGACTCTAATCATAGAATGGCTGTTCGCACTGGAATCTAACACACTAAACTGATCCTGCATTGGAAGCATTGAAATCCTAAAAGAAGCGCACTCTTAATAAAAATAGAATTGGACACCCTAAAATGCACATAGACGAACAAGAATTCACATAAACTCCTAACATTAGACATACGTAAACAGTTTTGTAACATGCAAACGAAAAAAATGAAAAATTTAAGAGCGAAATAAGTCACGCTCAGCAGTAGCTGGATCAAGAGCAGTAGATTCTTCCGTTGGTAAATCGACGTCTATTGCTGAAAGCTCTTGCATACACTTTACACGTACATAATCGCTGCCTCCCCTCTTCTTGACGTATACAACTGCATTCCGCGTGAAGACAGCCGACAGAGTTTTAAGCTTTTTTAATCGCATGGCCTCTTTGAAAAGCTCATAGTTACTTTTAGACAGCTGCTCATTTATGTAGAATGCAGATTCAGAGTCAAATCCTAATATATCCTGGGACAGTGCTTTATTGGAGTTTCGCCTGTATGCTCCAGCCGCTCGCAATAGATTTGCCTTTTCCCTCACGCTGTCAAATTTTATTATTATGATTGGACCAAGAACAGGGTGAGTCGGACCGCGGGGCTTTATGCGAAAGATCTCGTTGATTTTCGGTGGTGGGGTGAGACCAAGTGTGAAAAAGAGGTTATTAAATAGCTGGGATGCAAACCACTCGAAAATAAGTACTGGTTCGGTTTAGTGGTTCGCAGAATTTCTAAACCGCCGGTTCGGTTCAGTACATGGTTTTTGGAGCTAACTGAACCGCGGTTTCGGTTCGGTTCAGTGGTTCACAAAGGCAAATAAAGAAATATAATTTCTGTAAAAATGTGACTATTCGAACACTTTTGAAAATTAATTCTTCTAATCCATTTGAATATCTTTAAAATCTTTAGAAGAATGTGCATAGTTATTATGTCGGACTTTGAGAATTCGTCTATAAATTCCTAGAGGAATGCCCTTCGAAAAGAGAGAATGTCAGCTAGAAAAGAATACGTCTCATGCATCTTACATACCCTATTAATCATATCATACGAATTGTAGATATTGGCCACATAGATTACACTGCAAAATTTGAGCTCGATAGCTCAGCAAATTGTAGGAGATATTCAAAAAATTTTATTGCGGGGGCGGGAGGGGGCGTGGCCAAAATTTGAAACAAACTTGATCTGCCTACAGACAATACTAGCTTACATCTCAAATTTGGTTGCTCTAGCTCTTCTAGTCTCCGAGATCTAGGTGTTCATACAGACGGACGGACGGACGGACGGACGGACAGACGGACATGGCTATATCGACTCGGCTTTTGATGCTGATGAAGAATACATATACTTTATGATATCGGAGATGCTTCCTTCTGCCTGTTACATACATTTGCACGACTTTATTATACCCTTTTTACTCTACGAGTAACGAGTATAAAAACTCTGCTGTCTAAGATTGAATTAAGGTAAAGAAGATTGAATTTAAAATATTGTCTGTTAGAGGAAAAAGAAATATTGATGACAGGAATATTAAGCGATAGGCGGGCCATTGCAGAAGACTTACAGTATTACAAGTTGTAAAATTTGTGTCAAGTCATCCTATGTAGAGGATCGAACAAAATGTATAAATTTTATCTTCGATTCAAATTCCCAAATTAATCAAAAACATTGGGGAAAGCGATTCCAGTTAAAACTCGTGGGAAAGCTGAACCGAACCGAACCGTTTTCTTTTGTGGTTTTCGGTTCGGTTCAGCAATTTTGATAGGAAGCCGGTTCGGTTTGCGGTTCGGTTCACTAGCTGGAATATGCGGTTCGGTTCGGTTCAAAACCGGTTCGGTTCAGAACCGGTTTGCATCCCTGTTAAATAGGATCTTCAGGTCTTCATTCTCCATCATGGGTACCCCGTGCACTCTCACATTGGTAGCGATGCTTGCATTGGCTTCATCTTCAATCCTGGTCTCCAGCTTTGCCTCCAGCTCACTGACCTTAGCCCGTAGCGCCTGCACGTTTTCTGCCTCAAGAGCTTGAACTCGCCGGGCCAGCTGCTCCAACTCTCCAGCAAGCCCATTTATTTTTGTATTCATTTCGAGTAGGATTCGCTCCTCAGCCTCACGCATGCTGTTGCTGATATGCAGCGCCTGCTCCGCAAATCGTTGATTGATTAACTCAATCAAATGTGGGCGAAGGGGTATCAGAGGTGCGAACCGCCTTCAAGTCGACAAATGAATCACTTCGTATGCGCTTTGGTGCAGAGTTCGTTGGTTTAGTCATAATTCGTTTGTTTTGCTTTACTTGTCGTTGTATTGTTGGTTTGAAGTTCGATGCACTCTCTCAGAACTTCACAGAAAGAGAATAGGCGTGAGAGTTGGGAAGGAATAGATAATCCGCTCGATGGCCAAAGGTCGAAGTTGCGCGCACACAAGCACCCAAATAATGTTTTGTTTGCTTATTATTTTATTGTTATTGTTAATTTGCTATTAATTGCACTAGTTATTAAGCTTTGCACAAGCGAAAGTCTTGCCACTGCACTTATTGGGAATCCAGCCCAAGTGTACTATTCAATTGTTTGTTAAATTGGATATAACTTTAAATTTTGTACGGAGCTGAAAGCTATGCGACTGTTTGGTTCGACTGATTTTCGACTATTCTCGTTTAGGTTCGTTAATGACCAAAGCAAAATTTTTTTCTCAGTGTCTGTGAAGTGAACCCAAATATGTTAAAGATTATTGCGGGCATGAAATAACACCCGGTGAAATAAGGCCCGCCGGCTTTATTTCACTTTTAAATATTAAATAACGCCACTGATGAGTAAGAACTAACGACACTAATGAGTGAGGAATAATACCTGCGTGCGCCATTTCACTTTTGAAAGTGCAAAAGCACACGCGGGCGCTATTTCAATTTAACGAGTGCAAAAAGATTTGATTCTTTCTAAAACGCATAGAACTCGTTAAAATATTAATGTTTGTACATATGTGTGGAAAATCCACGGGATGTGGCATTAAAGCCATGTCATCATTTCAAAATCTGTGCGGAGTGTTATGGTAAATTAGAAGAAAAAGCGAAAAAATAGAATTCTTTACTGCTCTCCCCATATTGCAGACAAATAAATGAAGACCATTTTAAAATATATCAATAAAACCAGCTGATTTGCACTTCTTCCATTATTGTTATACATTAGTAACATTTTTTTCTAGTGAAAGAGTAAAATAAATAATGCCCAGAAAAACTACGTCCAAAGAGAGTTCGCCTTGGCGAATGTAATTGATTCATATTATATACACTCATCCTTTGGTTCGTTTTCTATGAGAATCACCATAAGCTATTTTTATAACCGTTACTCGCTGAGTAAAAAGGATATACTTAAAACGTGCTTATGTATGTAACAGGCAGAAGGAAGCATCTCCGTTCTCGTAAATAATATATATTCTTGGTCAGCAGAGTTGAGAGATTTATTCCATCCGTCCGTGTGTCTTATGCTCTCGTTCAGCTTGTTAATATTTTCTTAATATTCACAAAGGATATTTACAGCCTTTGATGAGAGACACATAACGCTTGCAGACGTTATTTCACTTTCAAAAGTGAAAAAAAGCCAATCATAAAAGTGAAATAAGGCCCGCGAGCCATATTTCATTATAACTTTTCTTTCGCAGCTGCACTTGGCGTGTGCAGGAAATTGGCTAGACGCTAGGTCAGCATTCTTTAAGCTTTGTTTTGCATAGCGGAATAAGTTTGAATTTTAATTGTTATTTGGGTTGATGTCCGGGGTTGACATCAGAGAACTGCAATACGTACCAAAAACGTAGACGTATACGTATTGCTTCAAATGCTTCAATGCGTATCCAGTCAAAAAACGTATGCGTACGCGTTTTTGAAAACGTATTTTGTTCTACGTTTACGCATACGTCATATGTACGCACACTACGTTTTAATATTTGAGGCATACGCACACTGCGCCTAATTTCTGTGCGTATACGTAAAACAAATGCGTATACGCACTTTTTTACAAAATTTTTAACACCCGGAAAAATTTGATAATCATGTAAAAAATTATTTTAATTAGTTAGGAAAACATCGTAGTTATAGAGCATATTATCATCTATATATATAACGAGAAAGCTAAGCTTACTTCGTCTGTGCCGAAGTTTTTATACCCTTGCAAGTGCTCGCTTAAATATTATCAAAAAATACTATTTCCCATTTTTCGACCGATCCTTCGTATGGGAGCTATATGATATAGTCATCCGATTTGGCCAAAAATTTGTAGAGTTGTGAGAATGCATGTGAAACAAACAAATACAAAATTGCAGGATGCTACCATTAAAAACAAAAAAGTTTTTCTAACTAAGACTGTTTTTTAGACCTTTCTTTTGTATGGCAGCTATACCATATAGTTGTCCGATTTTAATAAAAATTGGTAGGATTAAAAAAAAAATATAAAACCTACGATTTCAAAGTTAGGAGACGTTTCCATTGAAAAGAAAAAAGTTTTTCATACTAAAACTAGTTTTCCGACCGATTGTTCCTATGGGAGCTATGAGATATAGTCATCCGATCAGGTCGGTTCCGACATATTAGTAGTGTGCAGCAAAAAGAAGACTCTGTGCAAAATTTCAGCTTTATAGCTTTAAAACTGAGAGACTAGAACAGACAGACAGACAAACGGACAGACGGACGGACAAAGCCTAATCGACTCAGCTCGTCACCCTGATCAAGAATATATGTAGTTTAAGGGGTCGGAAATGAATATTTGTATGCGTTGCAAACTTCTGGGCAAAATAATAATACCCTTTGCAAGTGTATAAAAATTAATGTTTGTCTGTCTGTCTGTCCCTTATGCCTGCCTAAACCGTTCATCCGATAGCGTTAAAACTTTGGGAAATGGCTGACCGCTTGCCCGGGAAGGCTTCTAAGTTGGAAAAGTGGCCTGGATATGGTCCAAAAACAGCGAGATTTGGAAAATTCTACCGTTCATCCGATGGCGATAAAACTTTGGAGAATTGTTTAGTGCTTGCCCGTGATAGACTGGACCCGTCTAAGACTGGATTTACACGGTGAAGTTAACTTCGTGAAGTTTTTGAAAAAGCTTTAGTTTGTAGGAGAGAGGTGTAGAGGGGCAAGCGACGCCACCACACCTCTTTCCTACAAGCATGAGCTTTTTGAAAAACTTCATGAAGTTTGCTTCACAGTGCACCGTGGGCAAAAAGTCCGAATTTTTTGCATAAAGTCTTATTCTAAAGCTAGAGCGTTCAAATTTGGCACAGAAATGTAAAATACTAATATAGAATTTCGGTTTATTTTTGTTTTGCAATAAAACTACTCCTTCAACCAATCCGCCCACACCCAAGTAAAAAAAAAATTTCGTTTGCTATTTATTTATAATTTTACTTAATGATAGGTTTTATCTTTTTCATCATCTAAGTCAATTTCTAGATAATCATCAGAATCATCCGCGGATCTTCATTTTTTATTTCTGACGTTATTGTTTCATAGTTCGGGGGAGGTGGGCATTTTAAAAGATTTATTACTTCTGCCGGCAGGGGTTTTTTCTTAAATTTCTTTTGCCTTTCGTTTAAGTAAATACTGGATATAAATGGATCAGAAGAATCCATAGTTCTATAAAAAACATCAGTCATATTGTTTAAGCGCAAATTTTTTCGGGCATGTGACTTCCTATCGTTTTTATAGTACTTGTTCCTTGCTTCTGAAGAATTTTCTCCTAAACATCCAACCGGAACCAAAGAGGAGTTTATTATTTTCCAGCCGTGTATTAATATTTTATGTACCGTCGGTGACATTGGATACCAAGGATAAGTATTAACATATAATAAAAATGAATGCTTTGAATTTATCAACATCAACAGAATGCTCGCTTGAAATAGTGATCAAAACTACATTCAAATTGTATAAAAAGTTTTGATCAAAGCTTGTAATTGAGGAAAATAATTGGTAATTCGCGAATGCTCTTCTAGCCGTGTTTCCATGTAATAAGTGCTGCATTGAAAAGTCAGTGTCCGATGCAAGATAACTTGCTAATTTATGTTTCAAACGCATTCCAGCCTGTGTATAGCTTAGCGTTGGTCTACCCATTTTAGAGGGAGATGGATCCGTAAGCTCTTCATCCAAGGTTATAATAATCGCCTGCAAAAGCCACCTTGAGTGAGTAACTTTAAACATTGACAACATACGGTTGCATTTAGGCAAATACTTCTTAATATGTGTGAAAAAACTGCAAACTTATTGCTTAATTTGATCAACGTGTGAGTTGCTGAGTTGACTTATTTTCATTTTCTCCAACATCCACTTCGTTACGGCAGAGTCGTCGCGTCCAATGTTGTCCCAAACCTCCAGCTGTGTTAAGCGGCGAAACTCATATTCGACTGCAATATGTCATTTTTTTCGAATACGGACAAAAACGGGCAAAGAATATTATTAACACCGTATTCTATATACTTTTACAAAAAACATACCAGTTTTAGTTGCTCGCAAGCGCGCGCGGCAAATAAGTCACACACCACAGAACACATTTAGATTTGTTAAATTTTAGCTGTAAAAATACTCCAACAACAATAGACTATACACGACAAAACATACAGAACATATAAAAACTAACATACAACGGTGAATCTTCATACCTGTACGATTATTTGCCATTCTTCCAAACTGCCACAACAAACCCGCAAAGTTCATCGACATTCACGGTTGGATTTCGATAGGTCAGGCATGCATTTATTAAGCTGACTTTGTTTGCGCGGTAATTTCGAACCGCACGCTCTAAAAATTTTTTCGGAACAGTTTTGTGTTCTTTTGAGAATGCATAATTAAAAAACACATTCAATTTTGAGTTTTTAGAATATTTAAATAAATACTTCATGCACAATTTTCGAACTTTTTGCCCATAGTGCAGTGTAAAACCCGTCTAAGTTGAGGAGGAGGGCGGGATATTGTCAAAAAACCGCGAAAATTTTAAAATTACACCGATACCGATGAAACTTACTAAGAAAGATTTGATAGACGGAAAATGCGAACTGGTCTATAGGAGGTGTAAAAAGGTTTTCATAAGAGTTTAGATTATAAAGCGATTTAAAAAGATTCAAAAGTTTTTCACAGCCATATCTCAGAAATTATTTAAGTATGATAAAAATTTGGCAATTTGGCAAATTCTAATTTTGAAAAACCAGCTGAGCAACATATAGTGTATCCTTCTGCACCTCAACTTTAATAATATGGCTTGCAGGAAATTCAAAAGAATAATTTTTACGAAATTTTGACTTAAGCGCACTATAACTCCGGAACTACTTAATCAGTTTTAGTAAACTCTTATCTGTGACTGGTTTTTTGTGACCTTTCTAAACTCTTATCTATATAAAACCTTAAGGACTTCATCATCAAAAAAAAAGAATTCAAAATATTGAGAGGTTCAAAAGTTTAAGAGTTTTGTCTGGGCAACACGATTCTTTACCACTGTGTGCGTTGTTGATGCTATTCAAGAATAAATACTTTTTACGGTCGAAGATACTGTTTACTGAAATGCTTTATTTGCTATATTTGCACAAACATTATTTATTCCTTTGGATCAGAGTATGTATAACGAGAAAGAAATTCGGTCAAGCCCGACTATAACATACTCTGTACTAAGAAAATTTGTCTTTTGATCATAACTCGAAAACCGTTCATCCGATCTTCTTCATTTCTTTGGCGGATCGATAAGTTATCCTAATAACTAAATATGTCCAGAAGGAACAAGCCATCTATCTTCAAAACTGTGGGAGATATGACGGGGGCTGAAGGGGGCTTGGAAAAAAATTGAAAATAAACTTGATCTGCCTGCAGACATAAGAAGCATATGTCCCATACATGTCAAACCTTTATCTCTTACCATCTCTGAGATCTGTGCGTTCATACGGACAGACAGACGGACATGGCTATATCGACTCGGCTGTTGATGCTGATCAAGAATATATATACTTTATGGGGTCGGAGATGCTTCCTTCTAGATGTTACATACTTTTGCACAAACTTATAATACTCTATGTACCTACGGTACAGAGTATAAAAATATTGTCTAAATTACTGCTCACAAAAGTACCGAGGATAAGTTTTGATTAAAATTAACTCATAACAAGATAAAGTGAATATCTAGGTATAGTACTAAGTAAAACCATAACACAATTTAACGAAGAGCCTTATATTTCCTATAGAAATACGAAAAAAAATGAAGCAAAATGAAAATGCCTACTGCTCAGTTTCAGTACGTATATAATGTGTACTTTTGCGCTTCAGCGTGCGTATACGTATTTCACCTTTTGCGTCAACTTACTAGGCATACTCAGTTTTTTGGCGATGCGTAGTGTGCGTATGCGTAGCCTACTATTTCTAATGCGTATGCGTGAGTATGCGTACTTAAAAAAATACTTAATACGCACGTAGTACGCATTAATGACAACGCATTGCACTTCTCTGGTTGACATCTGTGACAATAACTCTTCCCCCTCTGATTGACGCGTGTCCTCAAGCGATCACTAGAAGAATGGAATATCGTTGAATTTTGGTCCGAAGGTAAAAAGGCGTGGTGCGTTCTGGCTTCTTAGTAGTTTCGATTAGGGTGCTATTAATGTTCTGTTGCAGTTTTGGCATCTCGATGGTTTCGCTGGGAATAGTTGATGCAAGTTGTAGAATTACTTCCTTTCTTCTACCATAAAAGTGTAGGCCTGAGTTTAAGATTACTGCCATGATGAACAGTACTATCAGGGTTACCCTGTTGATCGATGAATGTATTTGAAGCTTTTGAAGTTGCTCTGTATTGTTTATGTGCAATTCGTCCAGTGACTCCAAGGATAGGATTTTGTGACGTTTGATCTCCGTAGGTGCAATCTGTATGGTGGGTGATCCAGGTTTCATTATCGTCAGTTCTAAGTTGTTGAATTCTTTGTTGTTGATAGCGATTGTCTCGTTCCAAAAGTTGACGAGGTGGGAGCCCTTAAGCATTAGTACGCTGTCTCGCCATTTTACGGTGCCATTGAAGTCGTTCAGGAAGATGATGCCGTTACTAATTTCCTCAATTTCAAGGACGTGATCCGCGTTGCTAAATTCACACAGCGATTTCTCTCCTCTAAGTAACTTAGGAAGGCAAGTAGTATTACTTAAATCGATAATTCTATCTTTGTTACATATTTTGACATTATTATAGGTTTTACAATCTTTCTTTATTCCAAACAATTTTCCTTGATTTTGAAATATTTCTTTTCCTGGCAAATTTATTATGATATTATTTTTATACCCTTGCAGAGGGTATATTTAAATTGTCCAAATGTTTGTAACGCATAGAAGGAAGCATTTCCGACCACATAAAGTATATATATTCTTGATCAGCATGACGAGCTGAGTCGATATAGTCATGTCCGTCTGTCCGTCTGACCGTCTGTCCGTCTGTTTCTATGCTATCTCCTCCGTCAGTTTTAAAGCTATCGCCACCAAACTTTGCACGAAGTCTTCTGGACCAAATACGCTGCACATTTGTCGGAACTGGCCAGATGACTTTAACATATAGCTGCCATAGGAACGATCGGTCGAAAAACTAGTTTTAGTGAGAAAAACTTTTTTGTTTTTAATGCAAACGTCTCCAAACTCCGTATTTACTTGTTTTTAATGCTTCTCCATAATTCTGCCAAATTTGTTCGAGATCGGACATCTATATAGAAAGCTGTCATACAAAAGTAGAGTCAGAAAAGTAGTCTTATTAAGAAAAACTTGTTTGTTATCAGTGGACATGTCCTTCACATTAGTTAAAAACGTGCTGCAAAGGTATACAAACTTCGGCCGAGCCGAAGTTAACTTTCGTCTATTTCTTACTACAGGTTTTATCAGAAGGTTTTGATAATCTATTTGTTTTAAGTTTGTAATTTTTATTACGTAAAGCAAAGTGGTTTCATTATGTAAAATAGAGACATCAGAAAACTCCAAAATTTCTTCAATAGATAGAGGTGGCATATTACTATTTTTGAGTTGGTCATTAATTGTATTTATTTCGATTATTCCTAACAAAAAGGTATTTACTACGTTACTTTTTGCTACTTTATATTAATAACCTCTTCTTTTATGAGTTTAATTTGGTTTTGAAAATTTAAAGCTATCTCATTGCTTAAATACGATTCTTTTCGGATTGAATTACCTAGATCGTTCGAGACACTGGTTAATTTATTAATGCGGTCTTCTAGTTGTCTGTTAATGATAAATTGCTTATTGTCATTCGAATTAAGCTTGTTCATGTTTTCGGTTAGCATAACCAAAACATCATGATCTGGACTACCGGCCACATATTTCCAAGCTGTGCCTATAAGATTAATGGCTCTAACATGTCGTTTTTTAAATGAAATTATGGTGCGGAAGGTAACATAGGTTTGGGATATTTCGTGCTGTAAGGTATGGTATAGACTGTTGGTCTTTCGGTCTTGTTCCGTGTGGTACTGCAACTTGTCAAGTGTATTTTGGATTAGTTCCAGGTCTATGACATGGATTATACGCGTAGTGGATACGCATACCTTGCCAATCCCATTGTTGATGGTAGCGGTCTGAGCGTCGGTATAATTGGTAACGTCAATGGATCCGTGTATTTCGTCTGCGGCGAGCAATATCCTGTAACTCATTATTTGTTCTTAATATTACTTTTATGAACGACTTTCCCTGAACTAGTTAGTATTGTTGTATCTCGGTTTTCCTTTACTATTTCTTTTCTGAATCCGGCTGATAATTTTGAACCCAAGTCTGGTATTAACTTTGACAAATATTTCGTCCCCTGGCCTATATTCGAGTATAGTCTTCCGGTTTTTATTGTGATGTTGAAGGTTGTTATTGTTTTTGTTTAAGTCGGTCAATGTTGTCCTGTCTGGCTTTTTCGTATTTTTCAGGTTTAGTCGTTACGTTCCTACTGAAGAATACCTCAAGTGGTCGTTTTTTAGTAACCGAATGAATAGAATAGTTGTATTCATAAATGGCTCTATCTAAGAGCTCATGAAAATCTCTATGAGTGTCTTCTCTTTTGAGGCATCTAATTATTTCAGACAGCGTAGAGTGATATCTCTCTATCTGTCCATTTACATAGCTTTTGTAGGGTGGTGCTTTAAAAATCGGATGGATGCTGAGTTAACTGATTTCTCGTTGTCCATCACTACGTACTTAGGCACGCCAAAGTAGAAAATAATGTCTCTCAGAGGTATTCTTATGTTTTCTATTGCCTTAGACTTAATTATTCTTCCCTGAGCCAGTTTTGAGAACTTGTCTATGGCTGTCAACACCAAGTTTTTTTCGGTTGAATAAATGTCTATATGAATGATGTGTCCGGGAAATTCTGGAATTGGGGTTTCTTTTAGCTGTGGATTTGGAGGATGTCTGTCGTATTTTTCTTCCCTGCAGACCCTACATTGTTTTGTCAGTCTGGAAATCTATTGTTTCATTTTAGGGAAATAAAATTTCTCTGACAGCTGGATTTTATTTTCTTGAAAATTACGATGTGCCCTATTATGAACTCTGAGGATTTCTTCGTCATGGTCTGCTTCGTTAGTTAGGTCCTCAACCTTCATGTGAGTGAATCTGACTTTATAATTCCTGAAGTTCTTTGGGTACAGACCTTGAATTTGGCCCATTATGTCCTCCGTTGTTATGATTCCATTGATAACAGAAGGGTTCAGATGTGTCTTTAGTATGTCGAGTAAGTCATTGCAGGTATATTGTGGTCGTGATAGGGTGTGTCTATGAAATGTCGGAAACGGTATGTCAAAAGTATTATCTGTAACGTCAACTTTGTTAATGTGAATTTGATTTCTAAAGGCATTAATATGTACTTCGATGCTCTGTATTAAGTCGTCGGATGAGCTCTCAGCGCTGTGCTGGGTCGAGACTACGGAATTTATTTGATTGGGGTTTGCAATTCGGGATAGCGCATCAGCTACAACGTTCTCTTTTCCGGGTTTGTACAACATTGTATAGTCGTATTCCTCGAGGAGTGATTTCCATCTTTTAATTCTGGCATTCCCATTCCAGCTACTAAAGGAATGTGCCATGTGGGCTTTACCGTAGAGGTTGTTTCTAAGAGCTTTCAGTGCCCAAACTATAGCTAGCATTTGCTTCTCGTTTGTAGCATAGTTTTCTTCTGCCTGCGAAAGCGTTCTTGAGAGGAATTATATTGGTTGATTTTCCTGCGATAGGACGTCCCCAATTGCAAAATTCGAAGCGTCGGTAGTGAAGTGGAATTCTTTATTAAAGTCCGGGTATCGGAGAACTATGTCGTTGGAGACAAGACTACTTTTTAACTTTTTGAAAGCTTCTAACGCCTCTTCATTGTGATGAATTAATTTTTTGTGAGGACTTTTTCTTGGACACTCGTCCGTCTTCCCCTTTCAAAAGAGAGCTAAGGGGTTTTGCCAACTTAGCGTAATTTTGAATGAACCTCCTGTAATAACCGAAAAGCCCCAGAAAGTATCTAAGGTCTTTTAGTGTCTTTGGACAAGGATAGTTGGCTATTGCCGTTACCTTTTTGGGATTTGTTTCAATTCCTTTGTCAGATACGACAAAGCCGAGGAACTCTACTTTGTTTTTTAGAAACTCGCATTTGTCTAACGAGCAATTCATATTGGCTTCCTGCAGTGTTTGAAAAATCTTACTCAAATCTTTAAAGTGCGACTTCTCGTCTTTGCTGAAGACGATAATGTCGTCTATATAGATGAATCAGATCTTACCGATGTGCTCACCAAGAATGTCATCGAGTGCGCGCTGAAAGATTGCAGGTGCGTTTTTTAAGCCGAATTTGAGTCGTGTAAACTCATATTTTTCGTTGTTGACGGAGAAGGCTGTCTTTTCCATATCGGACTCCTTTAAAGGTATTTGGTGGAACCCGCTTTGTAAGTCTAGGACAGAAAAAAATTTGTTACTACCCAATTGGGCAAGTACCTCGTTTATTTCGGGAATGGGGTATTTGTACGCTATGGTATGCAAATTGATTTTTCGGTAATCTATAACAATTCTGTATTGTCTATTTCCGGCAGAGTCTGTTTTTTTACTAACGAACCATGCTGGTGAGTTATATGGAGACCGGGACGGTACCGGATACCGTTGTCTAGAAGCTCTTGAATTTGCTTATTGATTTCGTCTTTTAAAGACATGGGATATTGATAAAATTTGGAATAGCATCTTTATGGTGTGTAATTCGGATGCTGCCACCTACTGATACAGCGTCAAATGATTGATTGTTTCTTTTGGGTTTCGTTACATGCTGTGGTTGAATGTAGTTTCTGTCTGACCCAGAATCAATAAGGATTCTGAGTAGTTTTCCACCCGTTACTCTACATTCAAAGTAAGGTAGAGCTGAGCGTTTTATTCTGAGTAGTCATTTTGGTTGTTACCGTCGGTGTTCTCGTTTAAGTCAATTTGGTCAACGAATTCTGCTAGGGATTCCTCATAGTCCGCTTGAGCCTCGACGTCTGCTAGCTGTTGTTCGTATTTAGTCATATTGGCGGATGGCTCATCGGAGCCCTCTTGTCCGTTGTCTGTGTTCGACAGAATGTTAAATTTTCTTTGCCTTTTTGGCGCTTCTGGGAAGGGTCCGGGTGGTCTCTTCCCTACATCAAAATTTGGTCTATTCATATAATCTACCTGCCTGGTTCGCACGCTTCTATCCACATCAATTGGTTCTGGGCATGGATGAGGTTTTGGTGCCATTGGGCGAGTTGGTGCTACCGGCTCTTGAAATCCGCCTTGGCGTTGGTTGCCCATTTGTGCTGGTGCCCACAATTATTTAGATAGGGTCTGAAACTTTGTTGAGGACCAAGCTGCATAAAATTTCTTTGGGGTATAAATGGAATCGGATTTTGTCGGAATGGGGTGTTTCCTACTCCTAACATTCTAGGCATAGGTACAGGTTTTTGATTGGGTGAACGGTACCCATTGGGCTGCGCTATAGTGGTAGCGTGGGTTGCTCGAAAACTTTGGTTTTCGAGTTTAAGGCACAAGTGTAATGCTTGTGGAAGATTGGCGGGCTCTTTCATGCCCAAGAGACGAGAGAGATCTCCGCGTAAACCGCGAACAAAGGTGTCTAAAGCTTTGTCCCTGTATAGTTTGGTCATTAGTTGCTCGGATTGTTTCGACAGTTCCATGCAGCCTATCTTGTTTAAGATCAGGGACAGATGTTTATAAACGCTGGTGGAAGTCTTCGACCGATTGATCGCCGCCCTGAACAATAGTGGTCATTTAGTACTCCAAGGTACCCAAGTCTCGTTTGTCAGCGTAGTGTAAAGTGAGACATTTGGAGATGGCACTCCAATTTAGGGGAACATTGTATGATTCCAATGCCGTGTCAGCATTACCAGTAATTTTATTACGGATGGTATGCAATATACTGAAGTACTTAGGTGTGCCTTCCTGACCCTCATAATTTGTAAGAGTTCTGTCCACTCCCTTTTTCCAGGAGCTGAACTCAGATGGGTTGCCTGAAAATTCTCGGAGGCACTTCACAACATCTGGTACTCTATCTAAGTCGTTAAGTTTTGCACGGTGCTCTGGAGCGATTAGTTGATCCGTAACATTAAAAGGGTTTCGATTTGCATTACTGAAATCGCTGAGTATCCCTGGAAGTATTTGGTATAATATTACCGCCACTGTATTCGTTAACTCTTTTCCATATTTCTATTCTGTAAATATTCGGCCTGTCTTTGTGTTTGTCTTTCCTGTATTCTTTGCTGATGTCTTAGTTGTAATGTTGTTGTTGTAGCGGCTGGTTCGATTAGTACGTACGTAGTATGACAAGATAGAAGAAAGGGAATGAAAATATAGTAGATGTTGAATATTAGGAACCCAAGTCAAGTTCGAGGAAGGTAGCTGCCTCGATAGGATGGGTCCATATTGCTATTGGTGTTAAAATAGTGGGGTTGAGAGGACAGTTGAAAAAATGTGTAGTGTCATGCGGCCCTTGTCCTCATTTTGGGCATGTATCAGTGATCTCCGAGTTGATGCGAGCCAGGTAGCTATTCAGCTGTCTGCTCTTACCCGATCGGAGCTGTGCAAGTGTCGATCTGGTGGTTCTTGGAAGTGCTTTCTCCTGTGCATTAATGGGCGGTGGTCTGCCTCCAAGAACGACATTTTCATGCATGTCTCCGATGGTGTTCTCGACCATGCAAGTATGAGCTGCGTTGCTGGCCTCTATGCAGTCAGCTTGCGTCATCGGATTGGGCCCTAGATAGCGCTCAATCCTCGGATAGAGCGTTCTTAAGTCAAACCGGACTGGTTTGTCTCTCCGACACATGGCTCCTTTAGTGCTATCATGATTTGGGTGGGCTGAATTTTGTCAGTTTATAAGAAACTGTTGGGTGAGCAGCTCATTGTGTTTCCTGCCCGGAAGTATTTCGGTCTCTTGGTGCAGATGGTCTTGATGTGACATCATGTGGCAACCAGTTGCCATACGGAGCGCTGCATTCTGCACTGTCTGCAGGTTCCTCCACTGCGTGTCACTGATTGACGGTGACCATATGGGGGCAGCATAGCTGATGAGCGATCTACCGATGGACTTGTAGATGGTAGCGATCGTCTCCTTTTCCTTACCCCAACAGCTTCCAGCTATTGCTTTTAGCACTTTGTTCCTGCTTCTGGCGTTCTTTGCAACTCCTTCAGCGTGCTTCGCGAAGACATAAAGAGAGTCGAAGGTCACCCCCAGTATCTTCGGGTTGTTGAGGGTGGGTATGCTCTGGCCATGTGGATTTAGAATTTTAGCTTGACTTCTTTAGTCCACGTGGTCAGCAGTGTTGCAGATGATTTGTTGGCCGACAGGGCTAGATTCCTGCTTGCGAAATAGTCAGCCAGGGTTCGTAGGTAGCTGTTCAGTCGTTCCTCTAGGATTTTGACATCCTTGCCCGATGATATGATAGTGCAATCATCCGCGTAGGACACTATGTTAACCTCTGCTGGTGGTGTTGGCAGTTTGGAGATGTATAGGTTAAATAACAGGGGTGAGTGGACTCCTCCCTGGGGTACTCCTTGCTTGAGCTTCCTGTTGTTCGAGATAGCTCCCCGAAATTCAACATGGGATTGCCTTCCCGAAAGGTAATTTGACAGCCACCTTTTGGTGCTGTTCGGCAATGTGCTGTGTAGGAGATCTTCCAGCAGGATTAAGTGGTCGACCATATCAAAGGCCTTTGATAGGTCGAGCGCCACGACTATTGATCTTTCGTGCGGCCTTTTGCTGTTTAGTCCAGATGTTATTGTGGTTGCCAGTTCACAGAGTGCTGTGGTGGTGCTGTGTCCTTCCCTAAAGCCATGTTGGTGTTTGGCAGGAGGGAGGTGTTCCTCGAGTGTAGGGAGCAGGAGGTCCTCAAGAATCGTGATCACCGGTGATAGGAGTGTGATCGGTCTGTTCGACGATCCTTGTTCCGCTGGCCTTCCCGGTTTCAGGACTGGGACGATTTTACCCGTCTTCCAGATGTTTGGTATTTCACACAGAGATTGAGGGTCTGCGTGAGGTATTCAAGCCCTGCTGGTCCAATGTGCTTGGATATTATCGTCGCCAAGCCATTTGGCCCTATTGCCCTCGAGGATTTGGCATTTTTGATTGCGTTGCTCACTTCTGACGCTTCAAAGGTGGCACTGTCTCCTTCGTTCGTCAGATTGCGCAGCTTTCTCTGCACCTTCCTTCTTCTCTTCCCAATTTTGTCTGGATGAACCACAAATTGGCGGTTGAGTTCAGCTGCGCATTTTGCGGGATTGGCTGGGGTGCGATCTCCGAATGACACCACCACTTGGTCACTTCTCCGAGGATTAGTGAGCGATTTAATGGAGCTCCAGAGCATTTTCGAACCCATATCCATTTCATCCAGTTGTTGGAGCCATTTGTCCTTGCGATATTGGTTGACCCGTTTGGCGATTTCTTCTCCAAGTCGCATTATCTCCGGGTTCGCAGGGTCTTCTCTTCGGAGATTGTCCCGAGTGTCAGCTAGCTTAGCTGCTTCGGGGGGAAAGCCTGGTCTTAGTGTTGGGAACCGTCCCAAGGGGATGCATCTCTTTCCAGCTTTGACGAGGGTTTCCCTGAAATGCTTTTCACCAGTACATACACTGGTCGGTGAAGGGAGGTTGTCAAACTCGAATTCCGTGATGAATTCAATCCCTTTCCAATCAGACTTGCCAAAGTTCACGAAAGTGCGTCTTTCGGTGGTGATAAAATCAGCATCTTTGGTGACTTTGACTGTGATGGGGATGTGGCTTGAATTCAGAGCTATATCTGCATGCCACGTTGTGTTGGTGAGTAGAGCAGGACTGACTATAGCGAGGTAGGGGGAGCTACGGTATGTGGCAGTGATGTGCGTAGCATGGTCTTCGTTGATTGTGCAGAAGTCTGAGCTGTCTATCTGCTCCTCGAATTGTTCTCCACGAGCATTGCACCCGAGTTCAGAGAAGCAGGAGGAGCTATGGTCATTGAAGTCGCCCAGAACTATCCTGTGCATTCCTTCTAGCAGATGTCGTATGCTAGGTCTACATCCCGGTGTGCAGGCAGAGACAGGGGGTATGTTAACATTGAGTATGTCTAAGTCATCTTCCCCTGACTTGACAGCTATGCCTTGGACTTCCAAGTGCTCATCAGTGGTGTTAAAATGCAGGGGTCTGTAGCTGACCGAATTGTGAATGATAAAGGCTAGGCCTCCGCCTTTATTTCGGCCTCTATCTGCTCGAACTAGGTTCTTGCAGTGCCGCTATAATAATCCCCTTACGTGCCATATAATCGGTCACCTCAACAATTTTCCTAGATAGGCCGTTGCAGTTCCACTGCATGACAATGAACTCCTTGGTGTTGCAGGCTTGGGTGGGCTGAGCGTGGTTTGCCACACTTGGTGTTGCTTGTGGGCTGGAGTTGTGAGCGGACAGTGCGTGTATGATGGGGGTGGGTGAATTTTGTGCTATTGTGTTGTGGTGTGTATTATTTGCAGGTGTTTTTTTTTTTTTGTTTTTTTGTAGTGGTGGTTGAAAGCTTCAAAGCCGTTTTGGCGCTAGGATGTAGCAACCAAAGTGTGGGACTTGAGTTACCGCACCCACTAAACAATCCACACCATCCCGAGTCCCGGCGGAACCACCGTTCGGTATTACTTCGCCGGGGGGAAATGCCCAAGGCTCACCTAGGATTATCTCCTATGTATTAGAATTACGCAGTCTTTCTGCGCACCGCAGTTTTTGGAAAATTTTTGTGGCCATATTGCATACTGCAGACCAATTTTGTTCCGATTCAAGCATTATATTCACCAGGTTGCCAACGGCTGGTGTCCTCCCAACCACCCTGCTTAGTTCGGTTCTTTCATTTATGAAGGACGGACAATTAAATATAACATGTTCTGCGTCTTGGGAGACCGACTGCCCTGTACAGTGTGGGCAGTAAGGGTCGTCTTCGAGTTTGAACCTATAAAGGTAGGATTTCAAACATCCGTGTCCCGTAAGCAGTTGCGTCAGGTAGTATGTCACCTGTCCAAGTCTTCTGTCTAGCCAGAGCTCTTTATTAGGGATAAGGCTGTATGTCCATCGTCCTTTAGGCGATCCTTGCGATCTCGTGTGCACCTCCGTCCTGTACGCTGCCATCGTGCTGTCATCTGGAGCTCCTTTGTGCAATTCCGCAAACTCTTGTGCCCTGAGGTCAAATGGGATGAGTCCAGCCACAACCAAGGCTGCATCATTTGACACCGTTCTAAAAACATTTATAACTCTAAGTGCACAGATCCGCTGCACTGAGTTAGCTCCACGTACATTGGAGCTGTATGCCGTGGCTGGTGCCCAGATTGGGGCGGCGTAGAGCAGGGTTGAGCTCACTACGCTTACCAATAGCTTTCTTCTGGACTGCTTTGGTCCGCCAGTGTTTGCCATAATTCTGGCTAATGCCGCTGCCGTATTGCTTGCTTTCTGGCTTGCGTAGATCAGGTGGTCTCTGAAGTTGAGTCTGTGGTCTATCATGACTCCCAGGTATTTTAGGTGAGGCAACGAGGTTATTGTTGCGTCCCCAATTTAAATAGTCGCCTGCTCTACTATTTTCCTGCTACTTATTAGAACCGACTCAGTTTTGTGGATGGCTAAGGTTAGGTCCATCCTTTCGAGCCATCGCTTGACGTTCTCAATAGCCCCGTTGCTGGTCCGTTCCACTTCCTTGAGATGCTTTGCCACTACCACGATGGCAATGTCATCTGCAAACCCAATTGCTGTGGCTCCTGGTGGCAGCGGAAGGCGCAGTATGCCGTCATACATAATATTCCACAGCATTGGTCCTACGACTGAACCCTGTGGAACTCCTCTGGTGATGTTGTATTGCTGCTCCCCGTCCTCGGTCTCGTACGTAAGTATTCTGCCGCTTAGGTAGTCATCTATGATTGCGATGAGATATGAAGGCACATCAAGTGCACTTAGTGCCCGCAATATATGGTTCCAACCTGCTGACTTAAATGCATTTTGATGTCCAGAGTGACCACCAAGCAATACTCCTTGCTACCATACATCCAGCGTTGGCCTTCAATGGCTTCACTAGCAATGTTGTGCAGCTCACGAACTGCGTGTATAGTGGAACGTCTCTTCCTAAATCCGAATTGCCTGGGGGACATCCACGCTTCAACTGCGGTCTCGAGGCGTGTTTGAATGATGCGCTCTAGAATTTTCCTGTTGTGTCTAGCATACATACATAACGGTCTATACGATGACGGGTCATCCACATTGCTTGCTCCCTTTGGTAATAAGACTAACCTCTGCCGCTTCCATCTTTCCGGGAAGGATCCCTCCGAAAGGCAAGCATTGTAAAGCGCCACGAATGGTTCAGGGTTAGCTATGATCGCAAGCTTGAGAACCTTATTGGGGACGCCATCTGGGCCTGGCGCTTTGTCATCCTTAAAGGCGCTTGCTGCCGTTACAACCTCCTCAGTCGATACTCCGCGCCTTTCATAGGCCTGCAGCCTATAGGGCGTCCGTCGCTCACATGCCGTTCGCTGTGGTAAAAGGGTTTCCACTGTATGCGCCATCTGATCACGATCTGATGGTGCTGGTCGGCTGCTCGATTTAAGCTTTTTAACTGCTAGCTTGTACGCGAGGCCCCAAGGGTTCTCGTCTAGATCCTTGCAAATGTCGCTTAAGCATCTTTTCTTAGCTTCTTCGATGTGCTTTTTAAGAACTTGCCTTTTCTCCTTGTACTGCTCATGGAGATCCGTCCTGTTGGCTGAGCAACGAGAACGCTGGCATAGCCTTCTTGCACGCAGTCACTCCTTTCGACAGTCTGATATTTCCTGCGTCCACCAGTATTTTGGGCTCCGTCTGGGTCACATGTCACATGTCGCTTTTAGTTGCGCTGCCGTTTGATCTGCTCTGTCATTAGCTGTACCGTGGGTTGTGAAGTCATTCATTAGCACAGGGATTATTTCTGCTTCCACCGATTCCACCTTGTACCGAATTTGCGGTGTACGTCTAATCCCCAATGCGCTAGGTTGCCGCAGCGTAAATATTATGGCCATGTGGTCGCTTCCCGTGTAGAGGTCGGTTACGTTCCAGTTACTGCGAGGTAGCAGGCTGCTGCTCACGAAAGTAAGGTCTATAATTGATCCTCTACCCGCCTTACAGTAGGTTTGTTTATCGCCTCTGTTAAGAAGGATAATGTACAGTGATGCGAATGACTCCAGTAAGGATTGGCCTCTTGCGTTTGTAGTTGGGCAGCCCCATTCGGTAGCCCATGCATTAAAATCTCCAGCCATAACTATTGGACATTTTCCTTGGGCATCTTCAGAAAGGTCGTCCAGTATGCTCGATGCTTCCATTGAGTTCAGGCTTGGCGGCAGGTAACAGCTGTAGAAGTGAACGCCCCAGATCATAGCCCTGACGTATCCGGCTGACTGTAAGGTGCTTTGCATCTGCGCTTTTGGATTTCCGCATGACCAGATCGCAGCCTTCCCGGGATTGTCTGCCACCCACTCGCCGGCCTCTCGGTTTCTGTCCTGCTCGCTGATGATGGTCAAATCTATGTTCTCCTCTTGTACAGTCTGCTCTAGCAGGTTCTGAGCCACCGCGATGTGATTAAGATTCAGTTGTAAAACTTTCATCTTTGTTTACGGCCCATATCTTTTAGCGCCTTTTGATATGCTGGGCATTTGGGGCTCGATGTGGCATGACTCCTCGATTTGAGATTGGAACGTGTGCAGACGATGCACAACGCGGAAGCTTTACAGAAGCTAGCCTTATGCCCTTCACCACCGCAATTGTAGCAGGCTTTTGCGCAATCATGTTTGCTCCTACAGTTCACAGATATGTGCCTGAATTCAAGGCACTTGTAGCATCTCCTTGGAACCAGTTTCGGTCTGATTCTGCACCACACCCACCCTACACGTATTCTTCCTTTTTCGATTAATTTGCTCTCCGTTTCTGGCATCAGCCGCAGTGTGAGTGTTTGCGTTTGCCTGTAGGCTGCCCGTAGGCTCAATCCAACCTGCTCATTGATGGCTTCTACAATGTCTTCAGCCTTCGTGATTTCATCAATGTCTCTGATGTCCACTAACATCGTCTTCGTGAGTGTTTGCACTTCGGCGGCATTTCTAGCAATGCTTGCACGGCATTTTGCATCTCCAGTGCCTTGGGGTCGGAGGCCTTGTCTAGTTTCAGCAAAAGCTCGCCCTTAGCTGTGCGCCTGATTCCTTGACACATTGCGCCCATTCCTTTAGCTGCGGTTCGGTTCTGACCCTTTTCAGTATATCTGCGTTCGTGGATAGCTCTCCTTTGCTTCTGATGACGAAGGCGTCGTTCCTTGGCGGCCTTGGCTTCCGGGTTTTGGGCTTTACCGTAGTCCACTCTTTATTATTGGCTTCCTCTGGGGCGGTGCTTGGCTGTTGTTCCTCTTGTTGTTGCGGCTTTTCACTATCCCGCATGCCTTTGCGGATGTTTTGCTCCTTACGGGCTGTCTTCTCTGCCGGCGCCTTGTGCATTGCCTTCTTCGGGGTCGGCTTGGCTGAAGGCGACATGTTGTCCTGCATGGGATTCCTAGGTCGTTTTGAGCCGACATTTGCTTCCTTGGGTGGGGCGACTGCCGATTCCTCTACCTGTTTTGCCAGTAGCCCTTGGACACAGGATTGGGCTTCCCTCTGCAGGAGATCGATCTCGTCCACTAACTCCCTCATGACATTTGTGATCGAGCGCTTAGGTAGAGCCATCAGCTTTCTAAGCTCTTAGCTTTTGACCCTATATTGTTCAGCTTAATGAGGCCATCTGCTTCTTCCGTCTTTTGGTTCCCGATGGAACGTGCCGCTGGCGATGGCGGGATTACCGTCTCTGAGCGTTCGGTCTCCAACCCAGATAGTGTATCTGGTGAGCGAGCAATTCGCGCTCTTCTTGAACGGATCTTTTCCGTCCCAATTAATGCATCTCGTGAGCGGTGTACTGGTGCCTCCAGAGTCGCCCGGCAACAATACCTCCAATTGGTTAGACCCGCCAGGGTCAATTTCGCCCCTAAGGCAGCTCCATGGCCCTGCGTGTTTGTTGATCGGTGGCAGCAACAATACAATAAAATGCGTCGGGCTCAAGGAACAAATATGAGCCACAAGGCAAGGATATAAATAACAAAAAAAAAAAGTTTTTGACTGACCTTGCCCGGGATCGAACCTGCGCTTCCTCGCTTCAGAGTTTGGTAGCCACCCACTGCGCTACTATGGCATTTGCAGGTGGTTCGTTCGTTGGCGTCTATGAGGAGTTGACACTGCTTAGAGGACTACTTGCACTGCTTTATCGAACTCGGTGGGGAGTATATGTGGACTGCTTAACCGACACTCACACACGCGTATTTGGTTGTACTGGTCCGCAAGAGAGAGAGAGTTGTTGAATTAACTGCAATTCTCCGGGTGTTGCGGAGTCGAAAAGTGGCCTGTGAACCCCAGTCGATTTTTTGCCGACATAATAGATTTTAATTTCTTGATAACACAAAGCTACTGCCACTGGCACTATGCACTGTGGATGACCTTGAATGTCTGCCCGATGGGCCAAGGTGTCACTTATACTTCACTTGCACAGTAAACTATTGGTTTCACGTATTCTGGTGGCGATTTAGGCTGATCTTCGCGGAGCTCAGCGAAAGCACGTCCATTCACCACGATAGAATCTTTAGAGTCCCAGGTTTGCAGGTGTAGGCGGTGGTGTGTGTGTGGGGGTGGTGCTCTGTTGCACGCGTTGCGGACCGGCACATTTGGGGCAGTTGTACTGCGCGTTGGGCTCGTTCGGGCTGATTAGCCCTGAGCATCGGAGGTGGCACCACTTGTTGCACGCGTAGCACAGCACAGAACAAACTCCTCTGGCGCAAAGAAGGAGAAGTCTGAGCAAGCAGGCCGGTGTTGCTTGAACAAATAAAGAATAGAGTGGAAGATAGTTGGAAGAATGTACATACGTGTCTCCCCGTATGCCGGGGAGCCGTCTTAGTTGTTATTGTTGTTGCTGTTGTTGTTGTTCGCCTTGGGATACGTTCAATGTTTCTTCTGGGTTAAGCACGGGGGATCTTTCATTTAATTTACCGCTGTTGGATTTTTAAATCGTTAAATAAACATTTTCGGTTCTATTTTAGTTTGATTATTTAATTTTAAAAAAATTTCTTTTTCCCAACTATTTTTTACTTCTCAATTCTTTTTCTTCTTTGGTTAAACCTTTAATTTCCTTCTTGTATTTTAGGGCAACATTGACCCGGTATGAGACCCTTAAATTCTAACAGAAGGCGCTTCTGTAAGCATCTCCTCATACCCAGTTTTTCATCTGTATCCTAAGTTCGCGTTCTATGGGAACTTTTGTACTAGCAACACCCAGCGACAACAGTTTTAACTTAGCAGTCAATGGTACAAGATAACAATCTACCAAATTTAGCAAACACAAACAGGGTCATTGGGAACGTAATATCAAAAAATCGCGATAATCATATATTTGGTTAAGGTACCTCCAGAAGGTGTCAAAAACAAATTCTTAAATATCTTTAGAACCGCATTTTTATTAAAAACTAAATTTATGATGGCACAATGGGCTATTTCGTGGGCCTAAGAGATGGTACTCCTCAGCCAAAAATCCGCGAGATGGAGTACCATTTAATGATCCACCCACAACCCACGCAATATGGGCCATTAACTAGACTAAAAAATAGACCGAACTGCGTTTTCAGATTTTCTTACGAAGCACTTTTGCGCTGACTACGAGCATTTTTGTACTAGCAATTGACTTACGGCAACATTGACCATTTAGGGTATTAACTGTCCCAAAAATTCTGCAACTAATCTAATGGGTAAATATCTTCATTACCAGCTGGAAAACAGATATAAGCATTTAAAAACTTTAGTTCGAAGCATCTTAGTGCATCGCGGCTTGTCCATTAACGGCATTTTATAGTGCATTTGTTCTATTTTCTTGCTTGCAATGAAGCAGGTTACCTATGAGATTAATGGCATAATTTTGGTGAAGCTTGTAATACCCTAAATGGTCAATTGGAGAAACCGAAATCGCAGTTTGGTCTATTTTTGGATCTTCTTTATGACTTACATGGAGATGATTGTGGGTGGATCTTAAAATGGAACTCCATCTCTCGGTTTTTTGGCCGACGAGTACCATCTTTTAGGGACGTGCACTAGCCCATTGTGCCATCATAAATTTAGTTTTTAATCAAAATCTACCGTGCGGTTTTAAAGATATTCAAGAATCTGTGTTTGACATCTTCTGGAGGTACCTTAACGAGTTGTACGATAAACTCGATTTTTTGATATTACGTTCATAGTGACCCTGTCTGTGTTTGCTGAATTTTGTTCTGGACCATTAATAACTAAGTTAAAATTGATGTCGCTGGGTGTTGCTAGTACAAAAGTACCCATAGAACGCGAACCTAGGGTACAGATGAAAACTGGGTATGAGGCGATGCTTACAGAAGTGCCTTCTATCAGATTTTAAGGGTCTCATCCCAGTTTTTTTTTTTGTGTAAGAGATATTCTGTTGTACTTTCCTGGCACCTCACACACGAGTTTACAATAGCTGAGCAGCTAAGGTCATATTTATATAGGTTTTTTTCTTTTCGCACTCCAAGCCAAGCAACAATTAAAAAAATGACAAAAAAAAATAATGTTTCAGCTAGGCAAAACGCTAAAAGTTTCCCCTCCCCCTTCTAAACACCCAAGCAGAGCTTGAAGAAGGTGTTGCCAAAGTTGTCTCACTTGTCTCTTTCTCCCTCGCCGCTGTCCAAGAAATGATCCGTTCTATTGAGTGGCTGCTGTCTCATCTGCGATGCTATTGTGGATCAGCGCCTAGATCTTAGGGGGGTGCGGGGTGCTATTGGGCTTGCATTGATTTGTGGGTGGCGGCTGCGCTGTGACGGTTGCTACTAAATTCATTTGCGCTTGATTCTGCATCTATTCTCAAGCTCGTTTGGAGTACTCGACGCTATGGATCGGCCTGAGCGGTCATTGCCATTCTGCCGTTTGTCTTCCACTCGTGGATTTTAGAGTTTGGCTGCTGCTGCTCGAAAATAGTTCGATTTTGGTGGTTGTTTAATTTGTTGTTGCTGGCTTTGGTTTATTAAGTTTTAGGTCTTTTTGCATATTTATGCTGCTGCCATAGCACTTGCTCAAAACAAAAAAATTTTCGCTTTGTTTCGAAATCGATATATATATATTGGGCTTTAGGCCACTCTCTTTGTTTTTCAGCACTGGCGCGAGAGGAACTTTTCGCCCAAAAAAAAAGAAAAAATAATTAATGTTTGATCTTAGCATCCGCAGTTGATCCCGTCTCTGTAGCTTCTCGACTCTCACTGCCTCATTTGTTGTTGTTGTAGCGAGTTCTGTGGATTAGAGTAAGAGTACGCATTTTGTTGAGGGAGGGATAGCGAGAGAAAGATTAGAAAGAGTTGTTTGAAAGGAGAGTGGGGGAGATAGAGTAAGTGGGTTAAGATGGGTTCGAGTCGGTGGTGCCCAGGTCCAGTCCCAGAAACGTTGATGCTTGGACAGTGTGTGTCCAGAGGTGTTGTGTGTTTAGGTGTGTGGGGTCGGCTGGTCAGTTAAATAGGTGTATCGTGTCGTGAGGGGTTTGTCCGCATTTAGGGCACTCATCGACTACTGCAGGGTTTATTCTGGACAGGTAGCTATTTAGCGATGCCGAGAATCCCGAGCGGAGCTGCGCCAAGGTGGTCCGGGTGCCTCTGGGTAGGGACTTCTCAGCCTCGCTGATGGGCGGTGGTCTGCCTCCCAGGACCACGTTTGGGGCAAGGCGGCTAATAGCTTCCGAGACTGTTTTGCTGTGGATTTCATCCCTCACTAGGCACGCGTCTGTAGCAGTAATGGTGGTGGAGTTGCCAGAGTGGGCAAGGACATCAGGCAGGTGTATCCTTAGGTCCTGTCTGCTAGTGCGTGGGGGCAGCGGGACTATCAGGGCATGATGGCTTGGGTATTGCAGTGGTCACGGACGTTCAGCATGCGGGTTTCTTCATGAAGGTGATCGACGTGGGTCATCCGGTAATGGTGCGGAGAGCATCATTTAGGGCCAGCTGGAGATTTCCCCATTGTGTGTCACTTATGGCCGCAGTCCATGCTGGGGCCGCGTAGTCGCACTGCGATCGGCCGATGGCCTTATATGTGACCAGCAGCGTCTCCTTCTCCTTGCCCCAGGAGCTTCCAGCGATGGCCTTTAGCGCCCTGTTCCTTTCTCTGACTTTGCGGGAGGTGTTCTCCGAGTGCCGCGCAAAGAAGAATAGGTTATCATACGTCACTCCCAAAATTTTTGGGTATTTGATAGTGGGAATTGTGCCTCCATCCACAGTGACGCAGAGTTGGGTGTTCACTATCTTCGTCCAGGTAGTGAAAAGGGTGGCGCTGGATTTCCCTGGGGAGAGTGTCAGGTTTCTGCTTGTCAGATATGCTGAGACGATTGGTAGGTAGGAGTTTAAACTCTCAACTACCTTATTGTAATCCCTATCCGATCCGAGGATGGTGCAGTCATCAGCATAACTGACAAGTTTGAGTTCCGGAGGTGGTGGTGGTAGTCCTGAAATATAGAAGTTGAAGAGGAGTGGGGAGAGAACTCCACCTTGGGGGACTCCTTGCTTCAGCCTTCTATATTTGGACTTGGCGTCGCGGAACTCGACAAAGGCCTGGCGACCTGTCAGGTAGTTTGCTACCCAGCGCTTGATTGTGTTCGGGAGCGCTGTTCCTTCGATGTCCTTGAGTAGGATGGCATGGTTAACCGTGTCGAAGGCTTTTGACAGGTCTAGGGCAACCAGGACTGTGCGCTTGTGGGGGCTGGGGAAGTTAAGCCTATCTGCGATAGCGGTGGTAATCTCGCAGAGCGCTGTGCTGGTGCTACGGCCTTTCCTGAAACCGTGTTGGTGGTCGGCCAGAGGGAGGTAGTCCCGTAAAATAGGGAGGATTAAGGCTTCCAGGATTTTAACCGCAGGCGCAAGGAGTGTGATGGGCCTGTATGAGTTGCCCAGCTCATATGGTTTCCCTGGCTTGGGTACAGGCAGTATTTTGCCTGTCCTCCAGATATCGGGAATCGTGAGGCTGGACAGGCTGAGGCTAAACAGTTTGGTAAGGTATCCCACACCTTTTGGCCCGAGCTTCTTAAGCATGACTGTGGCGATACCATCAGGTCCCACAGCCTTGGAGGTTTTTGCGGTTTTAATGGCATTTGCCACCTCCTCTGCAGTAAAGTCGGGTGTGTCAGGGTCTCTAGGCAGCTTGCGAATCCGGCGGAGGACTGCTCTGTGGAGTTTGGTCGCGTCCTTTGGGTGCTGCACAAATTGGCGGTTGAAACCCATGGCACAGCTCTTGGCGTTGAGTTTGGGTACCCCTTGGAAGGCAATAGCGGCAAGATCTTGCCGTTTGGGAGCTGATGTAAGGCTCCTGATCGTCTTCCACAGTTTGGCTGTACCCATGTCGCAGTCTTCAAGGTGTGAGATCCACTTTTCCTTCCGATGCTCATTCACCATCTTTGCAATTTCCTGATTCGCTTGCTCTATGCGGGGGTCTGCTGGATCTGCGGCTCTAATGGCGTCACGTACGCGGGCCTTTTCCGCGGCTTCTGCAGGGAAGCCGGGGCGAATTCTGGGAATTCTTCCAGCAGGGATGTGGCGCTTACACGCACAGGTAAGGATTTTTCAGAAAGTCACCTCTCCTGAGGTGACATCGATGGGGTCTTCAGTCTGCTCAAATTGACTCTACGTGAGTGCTGTGAAGGCACTCCAGTCTGCCTTAGAGAAATTTGTGTAGATCTTCCTTTCGGAGGACACAAATTCTGCATCACCATGGATTGTGAGGGTGATGGGCAGGTGATCCGAGTTAAGAGCGACATCGACATTCCATTCGGTGATGGTGAGGAGATTGGCGCTGACGATGGAGATGTCAGGAGAACTGCTGCAGTTTGGGGGTGATCCTGGTGGGTTGGTCTTGGTCTGCCTCATTTGTTCCACTGCCTGCTGCTAAGCGGTCCCTTTTAGGCTTTGCCTAAGTGTCAGCTTATGCCATTGCTGTGACTAGCGAGGGTGGTTTTGTTATTAGCCAGCCCACGTAACAAATGGGAATCATAAAATCACTAGTAGACAAGAATGGGAAACGAATTGCAAAATCTTACAGATCACTTTCATATGTGCCTCAACTTTCAGAAAGATTCGCCTATTCCAACTGCTTCAACAAGCAAAATTTGCAAATAGCCCACAAGCCCTCGAACACAATGAAAAACTCTTTCAACAGGACCAAATAGAAAATAGAAACATCGGTCGGGAGCAACGTCAACCATGCTATGAAAATATTGAGAATAGTTGCAATAAATCATATTGATTGTCAATCATTGTTGTGATTTTTTTGATGTGTTAATTTCCGATTTGGTTTAAAAACATATATCAAAGTTTTTCGGAGTAATTATCTAACAAACAACGATATATACCGATAAAAGAGACCGATTTCCAAGTGCAAGTGTTTGTTTTGCAATTCCACCAAAAACAGGTATTTATAATGAATGTTTATGTATATATATATGCGATAATCTATTCTTTTAATTTCAGGTATCAATTGAGCGGGCATTTTCCCACCTTAAGTTAATCCTCTCTGAAAACCGCAATCGCCTTAATCAAGATACGTTGGAAAACATTTTATTGGTCAAACTCAATCCATCATTTATTGATCGGGCAGTTGAAGACTTGCCAATTTTCGAATCTGAAGAATAAACAATTCTTACTTGTGCTCTAAAACAAATTTACATAATTAATGATCGTAGTAGGTTCTGGTTTGGTTTATAATTACTAGTAGTCTATTTTTCAATGCCAACTTATTTCACAGATTTGCGATGTCGTTAGTAAAAGGTTTCAAAACGAATACTCAGTTGATAGTCAAGTCACCTGAAACTACTAAATAGTCAATAGTCAAATGTAACAAAACGACTAATGACTAACATTTAGTTTAGTTTTTGTTCATATCTCTAAGCCTAGTTGATCAAATTATATTTTATGAACACTATTTCATTTTAAGTTTTTATGATTTGATTCCGTAGTCGTAGTCAAAAAATCATTTTTACTTAGTCAATAGTTAAGACATTTCGAACCCTGGTTGGAACAACTAAATCAAAACTAAAAAAAAAATGCTCAACATAAATCGGACTACAAACTCAGACATCAAACAACTATACAAGAAACAGCGCTCGCGACACACTGTGGAGAGTCGACACTCACCAAATTTTGATCAACAACAGTCCTACAACAAGAATCAAATTACAGCAATCGCTTTACTCTCGAGATGCCACATATAATAAACACACCAACAAAAAAGCGACTGAACTACAAAACAGACACAGAAAAATGTGCCCACATTTACAGGAGGTGCCTGTAACAACTTGATACTTCAGTATCAAACTCCACGTAAGTATGTTCACGTTTATTTGTCTTTTCTAGTCTTGTTTTCAAATGTAAAATCAATCTAATATTAAATTTTAATTGGTAAATGGTTTTTTTAGTGTCCCTGATGATGGGTGCCGATGTTGCAACCGAAATATATTGGAAAAACTGGAACACTCTTCTGTGTTACTTATTGACCTCGAGCCAGCTAAACCAGAATTCTACAAGTTAGAAAGGTCGCCAACTATCAATGTTTTTTTCCAGACCTAATAGTTCAGACTTTTGATTTAGTTTTTTTTTCCTCTACCATTCTCCTCGTTATGCCTGAATCTCAAATGGGAGGTAAGGAGTCGAAAGTCTCTGTTTAAAGGGCTAATGTCGTAAATAGCGTGCTGGTTGTCGACCATTCTGGTCAAATACAGGATCTGACTTTCTGGGTAGCAGTTTTAGTTATCTTAGCGGCAGTGCAATTGGCATTGAAGCTTTGCCTTTTGAACAAACACTCCCTGAAACGATGATATATTAACACTGCGGTGCCTCTGTTCGTTCTTAAGTTTTTTTTTGCTTCACTAAAACTCTTAGTTGTCTATTTTTTTTTGTCCGGTTGGACAACCGAGAAACATTATTTTTATGTGTATTTTTTTTTGGGGGAAAAGAAGAATATATATTTTTCTTGTGTTTTCTTTTAAAGTAATAAGAACAAAAAACAAGTAAGGGCGCTGCAGTCGTGTTTCCCGACCACAAAATACCCTGTTCATTTATTTTCATTTATTTGTTTTTGAATTTTTGAAGATGTCATCCTAAATGTAGGCAATACTTTTCTAGTCCTGATCAACAACTGTGGGGCTGCTTTTATCAGCTCAACTGTTTCGCTTATAACTCCGGTATTTTTGGTCCGATCTGATTGTACTTTTCAGAATAGATAGATATTGAGCCTAGCTTGATGTATACTAAACCACGAGGCTCTAAAATTGTGGATCTGACGGCTTTTTAGGTCTTGAATTTATAGAGAAGGTCTAGGTTTTTTGGGGATAAAAGGGGGACGGGGTGGAATTTTTCAAATCTGAAACAAACTTGATCTGCGTACAGCATAAATCTACCTTTGTGCAAAAATTTGTGGCTCTATCTCTTATAGTCTCTGAGATCGACGCGTTCATACAGACAGACAGACAGACAGACAGACAGACGGACAGACGGACAGACGGACAGACGGACATGGCTATATCGACTCGGCTGTTCATGCTGATCAAGAATATATATACTTTATGGGGTCGGAAAATTTTGCTTCTCCCTGTTACATACATTCGCACAACTTCATGATCCCCCTTTTCCCATTTTCAATGGGAACAGGGTATAAAAACCCACCCCCCAGCAACATGAAAGCGCTTTCATCGAGGGATGTAAAGGGGTAAGTGACCGGCTAGCCCGAAAAGAATGTTTTTTTTTTGCCATTATTTTTTCTTAAGCAAATGTTTCCAGAAAACCGCTGAAACAAATTTAATTGCAGTGCAAAGAGTTTTTTCAGTTCTTTTTGTTTTAACTCCTTCCTTCCCATTAGAGTTCCCTAGAACACCCTTCTATTGTTTTGCCTATTGGTCCTTTGTTTTATGTCTTTAATATAAGGTTTAATTTTGTTTAATTTTCAACTTTTTTTTTATGAGATGTTTTCCTTTTTTATATGTTTAATTATTCTTTCATTTTATGAATTAACAATGCTCAGTTATTTTTTCGTCTGATCTTTGTGACTTCTTGTTCACGCACGAACCAACAGAGCGTGGCCTCATTTAAAGGCGCCGTAAGTCTCAACTCGGTTTGAGATGGATTTAAATCTGGAATTTTATATTTGTAACAAAATATTTGTTGGAATGTGAGCACTAAATAACTATGTGTGCTTAATAAACTAGTTGAGAGGTGTTGGTAGGGGAAAACGAGGGTAAAGTAGGTCAGGCCAGGGGCACGACTAGTAATGTGATGGACGGTATCTTGTACTTATTAGGGGATCACACTGCCGGCCCTGGTATGATCCAACGGCTATGCGATAGCGTAGATGGGGAGGAAATTGGCCACACCTGCTGAACCTGTTTGGGGTAAACCTGTTGACAGATAGGACAGTACTGAAAGACAGACGAACTTTTATTTTTACACACGGGATGAAAAAAAAAATTATTTTTATGCTCTTTCGGGAGACTAGTAACTCCAAAAGTCGCAGCCCAAGTCCGACGAGCTCATGCCGGGCTACCACCGTGTCGGACAGTGGGCGGGCTAGTCTCTCTGGACCTCGAGACCAAAAGGTTGGGTCATAACAAATGGCGGCCAACGGACTGGCAAGTTCTTGTAAATTCTTTTTAACGGGGACAGGCAATATTTTTGTCAGTCTTCCTGAAGGAACTGGTGAGATTGTTCACAGTTCATTTACAGTTGGCAACAAAGGCAGCTTATTCTTGAGCTCAATATTTTCTATCTGCCAGGCGAACGCTTGACATTTTGGTGATGAGTACGTCAGTAATCCACCTATTTCTGTTGACCAACGCGTGCAGACCGACGTAAGTTTTCTTAACGTAATTTTTTTTTGTGTTTACCCCTTCTGGCCGACGCCGCCGCCGGGCTTGGTAAACGCAAGGCCGGCTGAGTGGTTCTCTGCGTCAGGTTCCTTTTACGACAATGGGGGTGGACAGGGAAACAACTTCGGCCGACGCCGCCGCCGAGCTAGGTAAATGCCAGGCCGGCTGAGAGGTTCCAGTCCGAAGTGTTCCACGACGGGAGTGGTGTGGAATACGGATGTATAGCCTAATACTCCGGTGGAGATAGGCATAAAAGGTTACCAAGTGTAAGTCTTTCTCTGAGAAAAGGGATAATACTAACTATAATGGAAGAATAATGAAATTTTAAATAAATATGAATAATTAACAAAGGAGGGTTTCTTTGGGGAAACCATTTAGGGCATCTGCACTGAACCTCAACGAAGCAGGCGACTCCGGTTTAGCGCTGAAGAGGTGGTGGGTCAGCAGGTATTTTATTTTATTTTTGGGGGCGTAAAATTCAGACGGAACCCTGGGGGAACTGCCTTACCCTTTCCGAATCCAACACCCCATTATTGTTCCATACATCGAAATTTTCTGGAAACAAACATAAAATTGTCTTTTATATATATATATGCATGATAATTGATTTATGAGATTTTGTGAGTTGTCGGTAATGATATTTTTTATTTGTTTTTTATTTTTGACTTCATACCCAACCGAGTTTCATCGTTCTTGAAATCCAAAGATAAACGCTTTTGTCAGGTTTGAAAAATTTTTATTTTATATTGCTTTAACCAGAGATAGATATTGGATCGATTAGGTTACTTAGAAATTAGGTCAGAAAGAATAGAAAGCGATATTCAGATTAGAATTCATTTTGGAATCAGAGAACATCCTCGGAGACTGACTTCACACAAGACAAACTGGCTCAAATACAAAAAATATATCAGCAGCCACATCGAGCTGAGCCCAACTATAAACAACGAAGAAGACATTGAAAACTCAGTCCAATCCCTCAGCTCTATCATTACTGCTGCTGCTCATCATTCAAATCATCAAACAACAACAATAACACCTAAGCAAGATAGTAGATTAACGAACAGCTACATAAAATTTCTTTGGGGTATAAATGGAATCGGATTTTGTCGGAATGGGGTGTTTCCTACTCCTAACATTCTAGGCATAGGTACAGGTTTTTGATTGGGTGAACGGAACCCATTGGGCTGCGCTATAGTGGTAGCGTGGGTTGCTCGAAAACTTTGGTTTTCGAGTTTAAGGCACAAGTGTAATGCTTGTGGAAGCAGCTAGCCCATAGCCGTAAATAGAAAAAATGTTGCATAAAATCACCAAATTTCCTCTACGAAGAGCACATGCAAGCATAAAGCCACCTGCAAAGGTAGACACTCCTTTAAGGGACCAGAGTGAAAAATTTATTTGAAAAGATCTTACTCCGTCAAATTGAATCCCATGCACAAAATATCATTCCGTCAATCCAATTTGGGTTCCGAGCTAAACACACGACTATTGAGCAGGCCAACAGCATAACTTCAGATATTCGACCTGCGTTTGAAAACCACTAATACTGCTCAATCATTTTTCTAGATGTTGCCCAAGCATTTGACCGCGTTTGGTTGGACGGTCTTACATTCAAGACAAAAAAAACCTTCCACCAAATACACACAAAGTCCTAGAAAGTTACTTCAGTAACAGAGTATTTACAGTTCGTCAAAATGAGAACACAACAGGAGACTTCACCATAGGAGCAGGAGTACCGCAGGGCAGTGGTCTTTCCTATCCGTACTGTACACTGCCGACAGACCAACAGACTCTCGACTTACAATAAGTACTTTTGCGAATGATACGGCCATATTAAGCAGATCAAGTTGTCCAATTACCGCAACAAGACTTTTGGCAAGGCACCTTACCTACGTGGAAGAGTGGCTGGCCAACTGGCGTATTAAAATCAACGAGCAAAGGTGTAAGCACGTGACGTTCACACTCAACACCTGTCAAGCACCTGAAACGATGTTGTATACCTAGGTGTACACCTCGATAGAAGGCTCACATGGCGCAAACACATAGACTCGAAAAAACTTCAGATAAAGCTTAAGGCCAACAGCCTTCACTGGCTAATTAACTCCCGTTCCCCTCTTAAGCTGGAATATAAAGACTTACTGTACAAGAGCATCATAAAGCCTGACTGGACCTATGGCTCGCAGATATGAAGAAATGCTTGTGCGAGCAGTGTAGACATCCTCAAAAAATCACAGTCAAGAATCCTTAGAACCATCACTGGAGCATCATGATACATTCGCAATGAGTGTATTCACAACGACCTCAGCATCCCACTGGTTGAAACTGAAATAGAGGAACTTAAGTGCAGATATTCGGAGAAGCTTCTTGCTCACCCTAACCAACTTTCAAAATATCCCACTGTTTGCATGCGCAGTCTCGTCTCCGAAGAAAAGACATACCAACCCAGCGACTGACTTGAAGGGCCGCAGAACACAAACTACCTCCAAGAAGGAATGGTTTTTAAAATAGTTTCTAGATTACGATTTTAAAAATTATCGTTAGTCTCTTAAAGATAAGATCCAATAAATACCAACAAACCAAGCATAAAAAAAAATGTAGGAAACAGGTTAGAAGAGGAGAAATATATATTCAGATTTATCCCATCTTCCAACCACTGTCGGTTGAAGTGTGAAGACGTGCTTTTGTCGAGCTCCGGTTTTATTCGTTGTAAAATCTTTAAAATCAGTTGTTAAAACAAAAACTTTCGACTCGCGATAAATGACTTTAGTGGACATTCATAAGCACTCGTGCTTATGTTGTACAATAATATCTAAGTTGATATTTAATTAAATTAAATTAATTGAATGACTACGCGTACAAATTCAGCAAATGCAAGTGCAAAGAACACTAACAGCACCATGAGTCAGAGCCAACTCAATGCCCAAATGCAATAACAACAAGACGATCGCCGGCTTTCTACAGCGCAACAACGCTTATTTTGCAATTGTCTCTCCCGAGCCCACCAGCACGGCGACTGTAAGCTCTCATACTACCACCGCGACGTGGAGCTCACAATGCCCCACCCCCTCTCCTCAGCCCACGATGATGAACTTTTCGGCAAATGCAACAAAAAGTACGGTAACGCTTACTCCAGCGCAATCAACCTGTACGAACTCAACAACAACAACTATGCAGAAACCAGCTTAAACCAGCACGCGGAGCGCGCTGTGGGAGTGGGAGCCACTAACACATACATAAATGAGCACAACACCCACCACATGTGCGTATGTGCAGACCGGCATCGATCGGTATGTAAAAATAAACAAACGAAAATTAAGCCCGCAAAACCAAAAAAACCGGCAAAACCCCAAAATTCAACAAAACAAGCGATAAGCTTGCTGGCTCACTCGCACGTGACTGAATAGGATCCTGAACTTGTTCGATAAGACACAGGCGCCCTTGATCGATTATCGATTATCGACTACTGCTTATTGGCGCCAGTTTTGAAGTTGATTTCAAACGACATGAGTGTGAAGCGTACACCACCAAAAAATCAGCTACCAACGGCACCAGCTACCGTAAGCGTACCCTCAGGATCCGGAGCAAAGCTACTGCTGAAGGAACTCTCTCCAGACATGGTACCTGCAAGAGGCGAGTCCACAACAGCTGAGCCACTAAAGCTGGAGGAACTTATGTCCTTTATGTCCTCACTACTGGACCAAAAACTTCAAATTGTGGCAACCAAGACGGATGTAGCGGAGATTAAGGCAGATGTGTCCGAGATAAAGGCTGATATGTCCGGAATAAATGAAAAGGTGGAGTTCCTGACACAGGAAAACGAATCGCAGAGCTGCAAGAACTACGAGCTTGGAAGTCAGAAGAGTCACAAAGGCTCTTAAGGGTGGAGGATGCTACAAACCGACGAAATTTGATTGTCAGAGGCCTAGACTGACGCAAAAACCCCATGGAAGAAGTGAAATCGCTGGTTGCTGATAAACTAAAGATACCAGGCAATCCCATGATCGAGTCGGCTAGAAAGTTGAGCGAAAAAAACGGCAAAATGATGATAATGGTAGAATTTGGTTCGATGATGGCTGTGCAGGTGATATTGCGACAGACCAAGCTGTTAAAAGGAACACAAATTTACATAGAAAAGGACCTGAATAATAAACGGAGACAGCACAAGCGCATAATGCTCATTCTGCGAAAGCAACTCCGCGAAATGAACAGCACGAAAAGCATTTATGTAAGAGATGACAGAATGAACATTGCTGATAAATGGTTCCACTGGAGTGGCCAGGATGAACTCTACTGCGAAAACCAGCCTGCAGAGTCAGCATTAAAGCAATTGTATGGAGATGGTTTTGAGATGGACCTACGCTACGAAGAGCTTTTAAAAAAGGCCAACTCAAAAAACTTTTAAGGAGCAGCCAAAACAAATCTTCTAAGCTAATAACAATCCTAGCATATAATATAGCAGGCCTTAAATCTAAGCTAATTTTTAGAAACTTTTTTAATTATATATGCAGCCACCAAATCTTCCTGCTCTTTGAAAATTTTGCTGATAAAGGTTTTGATGACTGAACTGTTCTTCCCAAATCACATGCTAAAATGGGTAGAAGCGAAACGGCGCAGTACAAGAGGGAGGCCAAGCGGAGGATGTCTGTACGGAATAAATAAGGAACTCGCAAAAGTATGCTCTTTCACAGAAGTCAACGAAACAGTACTAATACAAAAAAAAGCAACTCAATGAAACGTACACTATAATACAAACCTACCTAAGCTGTAATAACTGGAGCTCGGATTTTGGAATATTATATGTATAACACTGTCTTGGAAAACACACAAGAGGATGTCATGATCGTAGGTGACCTAAACGGAAGAATTGGCGACCAACAGGTACTCACCTAGGAAGATGACACGGCTAAAGGATACGCCTCCACTCGTAGAAAGGCATAAGACATAACTCTTGATACTAAGGGCAAAAACATAATAGATATGTGTGAATGTCTGAACCTAACGGCTCTAAACGGTCGAACCGTTGGAGACAGAAGCAGAGAGTTCACGTTCCGAAGAGGTGAGACTACTGTCTAGTTAATGGAAATTGGCATGAAGCAGTGCAAAACTTTCATGTAGACAGTCGAACCTTCTCGGATCATCTTCCTTTAGTGGTAACTTGCTCCTTTAGTAGTCACAGAGGAAATAACCTGGGACGATCAACTTCTTCCAAGGCTTAGATGGAAGGACCCAAAATCTGTCCAATATAAACAGTGCATTGATAGACAACTCTGTACTCAAAACGTGTCTCCCCACCAGCCATACGCTATTGAGCAATTGGAACAAATTGTCATTGAAGCAGCAAAGTGTATGCAAAGCGCTGGAAAAGTAACTGTCAAGCAATATGTGCAGCCATGGTTTGACTACCAATGCGAGCAAGCCAGAAAATCATCTTTTAAAGCGTTATTGGCCACTCGAGAAAACGACTCGATAAACACACGCGTACAATACCAACAGGCAAACACACTGTACAAAATTTGTGTAAGAGTAAGCAGCAAATGCACTACCATAAAATGCAGGACGATTTTAACAAAGTGAGAAACAGCAAGGACTTCTGGGAGCTGGCGAGGAGACTAAATGGACGCAGCGAAAGGAAAAAAATAGAAGCCAACACAAATGCACTAGCCACACACTTTCACGCACTTCTTTACTTAGCAGATCAAGCAGGCCCCTCATGCTATTCCCTTACTACACCACCAAACCATTTTCTGGACAGAAGTATTCAAGTTTACGAAGTCGAGACTGTCTCTGCGAAACTGTAAAGATAAAAAGGCACCTGGGATCGATCGCATCCAGCGGAGTTTCTAAAGAACGCTACACCGAACTTCATTGACAGAATCACCGAAACGTACAACCATATCTTCGAAGAGGAAATAGCCCCGAGTCCTTTAGGAAAAATCTGGTATATCCTATGTACAAAAAAAGTGACGCCAAAATACCAGCAAACTACAGAGGAATATCGTTTCAAAACTCAATGGCAAAAGTGTACGCAGCAGTTCTTCTGAGGCGCCTGACAACATGGGTAGAAGAAAATAAGCTCCTAAGCGAGTACCAAGCGGGTTTCAGGAAGGGATATACAGGGTGCGCCATATAAAGTGTCGGTATGGCAACACTGAATAAATATAAAAACAAACAACCGATTGCTATATGTTGATCTTGTTCCTTTAATTTGGTCCTGTACAATTTATTTCGACTACTTTTTGAACACAACATCAATCAAGTGGCCGCCTTTATTGGCCACAACAAAATGTGCCCTTTTTGCGGTTTTGATGGTTTTGGCGCAAGCGCCGGCCCAAACAGTCACTTTTTGGTCGTGTAAAGGTATTTCATGGATGCGGTGTGGTATTTTCCATGCCCCATATGCGACAATTTTGCTTATTAACACCACCAGAAAAAGTGAAATGGACCTCATCGGTAATCGACGATATGCACGCAGAGTTAGCACAATTGAACGATTATTTTCGATGAACAGCGTCTCTATTTCGGCACGTTGTTTTGGTGTGAAGCGTTCCATGGTCAAAATTGTACTAGATTGATGTTTCCAAAACATGTCTAACAAAAGCAATCGGTTGGTAAATGTCAAAGTTGTAGTACTATTGACTCTATCTTTGTACTAACCACAATTGCGAAATCATACCTTAGAACGGAGAAAGAAGCTCTACTTGTTTTTTGTGGACTTTAGTGCAGCTTTTGACACTGTAAATAGAGAAGCGCTCCTGTTTAAGCTAGGCAACTTGGGAATGTCAACGAAATTTATAGCGTCGATTAAAAGCTTATACGACAATAATTTTACAACATGTAAAATCCTTATGTATGCGGATGATATGGTGCTGATGGCGGAAACCCCGGGAGAACTACGACTCATGATAGACAAGACTGCGGACTTCTGTGACAAATGGAGACTTCGAATAATTGTGAAAAGTCAAAAATACTAGTTGTGCGAGATGGCAGAGGTCGAAAATCAAGACAAGAAAACTGGTTCCTTAAGGACGAACAACTCGATAATAATATAATTACTTCAGCGACAACTTCGAGACCAAAACAATAAGCATCATATTTAAGGCTAGATGCGAGATGCTGCAACTGGGCTATAAGCCCCACATTAGTGATGATCCCTGTACCCTCTGCAATTTAGGCGAACGAGAAGACGTGCTGCACTTTATTGCTGTATGCCCGATACTAAAAGAGATGAGGTTCCGCTACTTCGGTACATACACCCTGACAGCAGAAACAGCTGTCAATCTGCTGAATGGCCATAACTGGTCGCTGCTTGGTTCATACATAAGCGAAATTTTTAAGTACAGGCGTCAAATAATAACAGAAGATTTTTTATTTTAAACTTAAGCTATTATAAATAAAACATTTAAAATGTATACATGTAAAACACCCACAAGAATGGCTAACGGCATTGCCAAGCCAAATTATTTTGAAATAAATACTACTAATACTAAAAAAAAAAAAAACAAGCGATAAGCCTGCGGACAAAGATCCCCTCACTGGAAATAGGTTCCAAATTCTTGCCAAACAGTCTAACGCAGAGAGTGAGGAAAAAGCTGCAACTGCCGCAAAACTAAAGCCTCCGCCAATCTACATTACAATCTACATTAGGGATACCAGCTGTACGGCTTGTCCCGCTAATAGGCAACAACAACTTCTATGTGACATCCGTCAGCAAAGGCAACATAGAGGAAGCGCACAAACGCACAAATCCAGTGCAATGTACCAATTGCCAAGAAATTGGACACACTAAATCCTACTGCGCTCTGCGATCATTTTGTGTGGTATGCGGAGAGCTGCACAATACTGCCTCATGCCCAGCAAACAAGGAGGATCCATCCGTCAAAAAATGCATTAACTATGGATGTAACCACACCGCAAACTACAGAGGCTGCCAAGTATACAAAGATCTGAAGAGCAAGATTAATTTGCTCGCTCCAATGGAAACCTTAATATGTATACACCCTCGCAATCGACCCCTGGAGTCTTCTTCACCAAAGCTACGAGATCGTCTTTTCCCCATCGACTACTACCCAAGGCGTTTTTTTTCGCAAGTGTCTTGAATCAAGGAATGATTTCACACGAAACTCGAACTGAGCCGACTCTGACAACAAAACATGTGGAGCAACCATCAAACCAAAGTAGCTTAGAAGCCATGTTTCTATCGTTACAACAAACCCTGAAAGATTTTATGGTGTATATGCAAAACGCAATGCAAGAACAGATGAGAATGCAAGGCCTTCTCATTCAACTGCTCGCTTCGCAACAACCCAAATAATGGCTCTCCTAAGAGAAGTCTTACTGTACAAGATCATCATAAAGCCTGTCCGGAATTATGGCTCGCAACTATGGGGAAATGCTTGTGCGAGCAGCGTGGACATCCTTCAAAGATCACAGTCGAGAATCTTTAGAACCATCACTGGAGCGCCATGGTACATTCGCAATGATTGTATCCACAACGACCTCAGCATCCCACTGGTTGAAACTGAAATAGAGGAACTATTGGTTTGGCTACTACGTTAAACACCCAGCTAGCCAATTTCAGAGCTCAAATGGCAGGAATTGAGAATCGGGTGGCAGATATGGAGTCGTCTTGGATGGGATTCAACCGGAACTCGGTTGGTGAGACATCAGAAGACCGAAGCCAGATCGGAATTTCAACCCCGATTAACACACAGTAGGAACAACGGCAACAAACTGCACAGATGCGCTTGCCAAACCCTCAGCAAGGGACCGAGAATCAGGTTCACCCTGAACCGGTCTTCAACCTTCACAAAGGCAGATTTTGCGTGCTTCAGAACCTTCACTCCGTGCAGACCAAAATCCCACCAGGGTGGCAAATGAAACCGGAAGAAGAACGATTTCGGACTCTTCGGGTAGGTGGGATATTCCCCGACCGGTTGGACTGGATCGGTGGATTATTAAGTTTGACGGGACGGAAAAAGGAATGACAGTTGAAAGCTTTCTTCTTCGGGTAGAGCGAATGCAGGAACGCTACAACTTAACGGCCGGACAGCTCTTTCGAAAAGTTCACTGCTTGTTGACTGGGGCCGCTGCAGAGTGGTACTGACAGCAAGTGGAAGACAAAGAACACGATCTTGACTTCGGGATTCATTCACTAAAATTCAGGGATGCAAACCACTCGAAAATAAGTACTGGTTCGGTTCAGTGGCTCGCAGAATTTCTGAACCGCCGGTTCGGTTCAGTACATGGTTTTTGGAGCTAACTGAACCGCGGTTTCGGTTCGGTTCAGTGGTTCACAAAGGCAAATAAAGAAATATAATTTCTGTAAAAATGTGACTATTCGAACACTTTTGAAAATTAATTCTTCTAATCCATTTAAATATCTTTAAAATCTTTAGAAGGATGTGCATAGTTATTATGTCGAACTTTTAGAATTCGTCTATAAATTCCTAGAGGAATGCCCTTCGAAAAGAGAGAATGTCAGCTAGAAAAGAATACGTTCCATGCATCTTACATACCCTAGATTACACTGCAAAATCTGAGCTCAGCAAATTGTAGGAGATATTCAAAAAATTTGTATTGCGGGGGCGGGTGGTGGCGTGGCCTAAATTTGAAACAAACTTGATCTGCCTACAGACAATACTAGCTTACATCTCAAATTTGGTTGCTCTAGCTATTCTAGTCTCTGAGATCTAGGTGTTCATACAGACGGACGGACGGACAGACAGACGGACATGGCTATATCGACTCGGCTGTTGATGCTGATGAAGAATACATATACTTTATGATATCGGTGATGCTTCCTTCTGCCTGTTGCATACATTTGCACGACTTTAGTATACCCTTTTTACTCTACGAGTAACGAGTATAAAAACTCTGCTGTCTAAGATTGAATTAAGGTAAAGAAGATTGAATTGAAAATATTGTCTACTAGAGGAAAAAGACATATTGATGACAGGAATATTAAGCGATAGGCGGGCCATTGCAGAAGACTTACAGTATTACAAGTTGCAAAATCTGTGTCAAGTTATCCTATGTAGAGGATCGAACGAAATGTATAAAATTTATCTTCGATTCAAATTCCCAAATTAATCAAAAACATTGGGGAAAGCGATTCCAGTTAAAACTCGTGGGAAAGCTGAACCGAACCGAACCGTTATCTTTTGTGGTTTTCGGTTCGGTTCAGCAATTCTGATAGGAAGCCGGTTCGGTTTGCGGTTCGGTTCACTAGCTGGAATATGCGGTTCGGTTCGGTTCAGAACCGGTTTGCATCCCTGCTAAAATTAGAGATGAAGAGAGCTTTTTCGACCTCTGATAATGATGGAATGATGATAATTATGGAACGTAGGCAGGCTTATACTGAAGGCTTTGAAGATTTTCTCTCAGAAATGCATAATCTCCATTTCAAGATGAAAACAAAGATCCCTGAGGTAAGTTTCGTGGGAATTCTAAAAGAGAATTTAAATGGTCAGATAGAGAATTTCTTATTGGCCTCGCAGGTCCTTACCTTGGCAGCCTTTAAGAAAGAGGGGATCAAGGTGGAGAAATGGCTAAGTTGATCACCGAGGGGCAAGAAGACGTTGCTTATGACCCTGGACTCCCTATCGAGGCTTTCCAAAAGACCCAGGGTACGGGAGGAGCAACCAAAGGTTCTCATACAAGTCGATCAGAAGAGTCATTCGACCACAAGAAAAAGAAAATTTCATTAACTACATCAGAAATGGGCAATGGCACGAGAGAAAGGAAAGGAAAGCAGAGGAAGGTCATCGCTGCATTCGTTGATAAAGCCAAGGATAATCGACTCTACGCGAAAACTAAGGTAGATAACGAGGAGATAACAACGTTATTAGCCTCTGGCGCTGCGGGGAACTGTACAGGCCGAGGGACCGAATGGTTTCTAGAAAAATGTGCACATTTGATTCAGAGAGGTTAAGGATTGCGGGTGTGAACTGCCAACGCAGGCGAAAACCAGGTGCTTGGTACTATTTCACTACCGGTACTGTGGAAAGGGGCTATCAAAGATATGGAATTCTTGATAGTACCGTCCCTACAGCAATCGTTCTATTTCATAGTTGAGTTCTGGAAGACTTTTGGGTTAGAATTGGTTGGCCAAAGAAGTCTTTCCGTCTGGAAGTTTGGGGACACGGAAGGGGCAAAGTATAGCGAGTTGATCCCAGCTGAGGAAGCTCCTTTGCAAGAAACTACTTGTAGCCCACATATTTTGATTGATGATCAGGCAAAATTATTGAAAGGTGTGAAGGACATGTTTCCGTCCTGTAACACGCTCGGGCTTGAATAAACAGTCCTAGAAGAACATGTGATTGTAGTTTTAAATAAAGATATTCCTATAATCAGAGTCACTATCCGATATCGCCAGCCAAGCTGGCACTCTTGATTACAGAGCTAGACAGTATGTTGGAAATTAACTTCAAAGAGGAGAGCAACAGCAGTTGGAGCTCACCCGTGACCCTAGTGGTAAAAGGTCCCAAGGCACGGCTGTGCCAGGGCCACAACGAGCTACCAAGGACGCATATCCGTTACCACACGTTGAAGGTATCCTGAGTCGTTTACAAAACACGCATTTTATATCGGCTATAGTCTTGTCAGATGCATTTTGGCAGCATAGCTGTTAAATAATGATTATTAATAATAGTCATTAGATATTTGATTACTTTTATTTAATATGAAAAATAATCATTGAATTACGATTATTTTTAGATTATCTCGATTACTAATTGACTACGATTAGAAATAATCAAAAATAATCGGGATAATTGGCAATTACCAAAAAATAATCAAAATTAATCAAAAATAATACAAATATAATCCGATTATTTTTATTGATTATTTTTGATTATTTTCCAAAAATTAAGTATTCAGCCTGTAAATATACTTAAGACAATATAAGAAAATCGTGCAAAAACAAAAACTAGCAGTTTAAAGCCATTTTCGATCCATCAGCCATAAAATACACTTATGCCAACGTTTTTTCCAATCCTCGAAACATGCCAAATAGTCCCTTTCCGGTATAGCCATCAGCGCTTTCTTCGATTCAGCTTTTATCTCCTCAATCGACTCGAAACGCGTTCCCCGAAGTGGTCTCTTGAGTTTTGGGAATAGCCAGAAGTCACACGGAGCCAAATCAGGCGAATACGGTGGTTGCGGAACGATATGAGTCGAATTTTTGATGACTTTTTTGCAAGAAATTGAGAACTTTCGGTACCAAACGAGATTTGACTTTTCGTAGGCCCAAATGGTCTTTCAAAATGGTTTTCACAGATCCTTCTGATATTCCGATCATATCAGTAAGGTCTCTAACAGTCAACCGACGATTTTTGCGCACTAATTCCTCCACTTCATTGACGTGTTGGTCATCTGTTGACGTCGATGGTCGTCCGGAGCGCTCCAAGTCATCCAGACGTTCTCGACCCTCTTTGAAGTCTTTGTACCACTTATAAACATTTTTTTTGTGACATGGTAGAATCACCAAAGGCCTTCCGCAACATCCTCAACGTTTCCGCAGCCGAAATTTCATTCCGCAAACAAAATTTGATGGCACTTCTCTGCTCAGACATTGTAAAAATCGAAAAATGCACTCTTGGTCGTTTGGAAAACACAAGCGTAAATATATTTCTGATAATGACATTCACATGAAATTTGGCACAGATGTCATTAACAGTCCAGCCAACTAAAAAAAAAAGAACTAGCCCGAATTGTTAGGCCCGCGAAGTTTAAATTGACCCTTACACCTTACTTTTTGCTCACAGTAGTATACCATATATAATATACTATATTAAAATATTCTTTCTAGGATCCAAAAATCCAGCGATATAGATATAAGCATCGAAAAGTATCCAATTAATTCATTTATTGAAAATCAGATAAAAATTAGACTGTGTACTTACAGGCTGAATACTAAATTTTTGGCAAATAATCAAAAATAATCAATAAATATAATCGGATTATTTTTTGATTATTTTTGATTATTTTTTGGTAATTGCCAATAATCCCGACTATTTTTGATTATTTCTAATAGTAATCAATTAGTAGTCAGACATTATTACACCTACGGATTGTATAATCATTACAATTGTTTTTAAAAATAATTTAATTGATTACTAATCGTAATTGCAATTTAACAGCTATGTTTGGCAGATACCGTTCGGGAAAAAGGAGTCGGGAGAAGACCGCCTTTACGGTACCAGAAAGACCTTTGTATCAGTTTACTTGTAGAGTGATTGTCTAACCAAATCTAACCATTAAAATGGATAAGAGTAAATTTTGTTATAGTCAAGCCAAATACCTGTCTTATGTTGTGGGAGGTTGTTGTATCAAAGTAGACGAGGCTGAAATTCAGGCCATCCAACAGTTTCCGGTTCCGGCGAGTGCCAAACAGCTACCCAGATGGATAGGAATGACTGGGTGGTATCGTAGGTTCATAACCAACTTTGCGATAGTCGCAGCCCCACTCCAAGATTGTTTAAAAAAGGATCGTCTTAAAATGTTTGAGTTAGGAGAGGAGGGATTGAAGGCTTTTGATTCTTTGAAAGTGAGTATGATGTCTGCCGCAGTATTGACTACTCCCGACTTAAAAAAACCCTTTGTGATCCAGTGTGATGCATCAACCACCGGAGTGGGGGGAGTTCTGTACCAAGTGGCGGAAGAGGGAGGAGAACATCCGATATCTTATATGTCGGCTAAGCTCAACAAGGCTCAGCGAAACTATAGTATTACCGAGCATGAATGCTACAAGATTAGACCATATATGGAGGGTATGTCGTTTAAAGTCATCACTGACCATGCGAGTCTTAAATGGCTGATAGGGCAAAAAGTTTTGTCGGGGCGGTTAGCTCACTGGAGCCTCAAATTACAGGCTTTCGACTTTGTAATGGAGCATCGAAAAGAGGCCCTTAACGCAGTTCCAGATGCGTTGTAATGCTCAAATCCGCGGACACGTCAAAGGATGACTTACAGGTCGACCTACGATCACCCGCATTCAGTTCTGAAGGTTACAAAACTTTAGTCCAATGTATACTTAGCCAAAGTGAAAAACAAGCCGACACCTGTGTGACGGATGGGTATGTCTGTAAGCGAACTGGTTTTCGAACTGGGAATGCGATAGAGGGCGATCGAGCTTGGAAGCTATGGGTGCCGAAAGAGCTTCGTACCGAGTTACTCAAGAGATCGCACTATTCTTCCGCGGGACAAGGGTGCGTACACTAAACCATAGCAAGAATGTGCCCTTATTATTACTGGCCTTCTATGGTGAAGCAAGTTGAAAAATTAGTAAAAAACTGCGAAATGTGTAAGGTTAGCAAAAGTTCAAACCGAACTAACCGACATCTTATGGGACATCAGATGATCACTGAACGACCAATACAAGGACTCTATATAGTTTTCATGGGTTCATACCCAAGGACTAGATGGGGAAATACAGTTATATTTGTGTGCATATGCCACCTTACAAAGTTGTTCTGGTTACAACCCATGCGCAAAGCAGTGCCAACGGAGGTTGGACAGTTTTTGTAAACACAAATTTTCCATCAATTCGGAGTGTCCAAATTCATACACTCCGATAACAGCAAGCAGTTTGTTTCGCAAACCTTTGCAGAGTTACTTGGTAGATATGAGATTGGCCCTGTGTGGTTTAGAGCAAGCTAAGAAAGCTGGGGTGCCAACCCCTCAGTTAAGTTAACTTCGGTATACCCTTGCAGCACGTTTTTTAACTAATTTGAATTTGAAGGACATTTCCACTGAAAACAAACAAGTTTTTCCCAATAAGACTACTTTTCTGACTCTACTTTTGTATGACAGCTATAACATTTAGATGTCCGATTTCAACCAAATTTGGCAGAATTATGGAGAAGCATTAAGAACTAGTCCATACGGAGTTTGGATACGTTTGCATTATTATTCCTTAAGCATATGTTTCAGATCATACTGTTTTGTATATATATTTTTGTGTATTTTTTTTAGCTTCGCTGAACATGCTCCTTGTATGGTTGATCGCTAAATAAATTGAATTGCAATGCAAAAGAGTTTTTCAGATCTTTTTGTTTTGATCCTTTCCTTTCCCATTAGAGTTCCCTAGAATATCCTTCTGAGGTGCTACGGTTAGTGTAGATGGGGAGGGCACAGGCCACATCTGCCGACCCCGTTTGGGATCAACCTGTTGACCAGGTTGTGACAGATAGGACAGTACTGACAGACGGACGAAAAAAAAATTATTGTTATGCCCCTTCGGGAGACTAGTTCGTCCAAAAGACCCAACCCAAATCCGACGAGCTCATGCCGGGCTACCACCGTGTCTGAAAGTGGGCGGGCTAGTCTCTCTGGTCCTCGAGACCAATAGGGTGGGTCATATCAAGTTATGAACCAAATAATGTTAGCTACAGCAGCGCTACTTTCTAATATAAATGTGCATACACTTTCGCAGGTGCGAAGTAATACATTTTCGCTCGACTGACTTTCTTATTTGTTGGATTGTGTCGAAAGTCACAAGAGTTTCAATTTGGCAGCGTTAAATTCGCTTGAGATAAAATATATATTGTTAAAATTGTAGTTTAGCTTAATTTTCAACTGTTAAAATTGTACTGTGTTCAAATTTGCCGAAGTTAAATTGGTTAATGATAAAATTGTGTATGTTGAAATTGGAATTGTGTTGAATTATCTTGTGTTATAATCGCAAATCAATTGCAATCAGCAAATTAATATAACGGGTGATAACTAAAAATCTGGACTAAGTTTATTTAAACCAAAAAATCATTATTTATTAAACGATACTAAAGGAACTCTGTTCTGTTGCTTAAATACTATCTTATTTCTTATATCTAATAAATGAACTTGGTCATATGGTCAAATATCCGCCACGCATCATAGTTTTGTGCCAACACCTGCAGAAGCACGGTGTACACCATTTGTATCAATTTCTTAGATGCATTTTTTGATTCGAGTGGTCAGTTGCTTGATATTTTTAGCTCTCCATCCACTTTTGTACACCAAACCTTTGAGTTCGCCGAAAAAATCCTCAATAGGACGATCACCCAACAACATCCACACTACAAATTTCATTAAGTCCCGAATGCACTTTTTATTGTACAAGTACAGAAATAATGGAAATTAGATAGATAGATAAAAATAAATTGAAAAGAATATTCACCTGACTCGCACCGAATTACACACTACTGAGATGGTAATTGTAGGAGCTGGGGCCTTGGTTGTCAGAGCAATTGACCGCCTTGTCGACTGTTGGATAAACTAGATTCAGTTATATCGTAGCGTCCAAGCGAGACGACCGGAATAAAGACTGAGAACTAACCACAACTATCTGTTTGTTTATTGTGCGTGCGTGGGTCGTTACAGTAATGTAGTGTCGCTTCTTCGCCCTCGCTACCAATCGATTTTCTACTAGCGAGTTGTTTTAAGAAAATCCCATATATGTTTACAGCATCTTGTTATCCCCTCTTTACCTTACAAGGAAAATTAGAAAAATTTAGAATCTCATTTCAACTTAATTTATTAAACACAACTCAAAAATAATTGCTTCATGATATGGGTTCAGCCCCCAGTTGACAATAGCTTATTCGAAAAATAAAAATAAATTATTCCTTCATTAAGTTTCAGTATATATAATAACAAAACATTATTAGCACAATACATAGAAATCAAAATTATGGTATAAAAATTTAGATTAAATAATATTATCCATTTTAGAGTAAGAATATGTGGGCATTTAATTCAGGTTTATTCAAAAAAATTGGTTTTTAATTTCGTGACGTTTCCATTGAAATGCCTATCGTGGTATTTCTGTTAATTTAAAGTCGCATGAGAAGCATGTCTACGAAATAAATTTTAAAATTAAAAACTGTTTAATAAGTGAACCTGTTCATGTGCATCGCATTGTACTGTTCGATCATGTGCTTGCTCCAAGCTGAATAAGTTATGTTGGTTTTTCTTCTTCAGCCAAAATTGCGGGTACTTGTCCAAAACACTCAAAATAGTTTACCTGGTTCGCACGAAGAATGATAAGACTCAAAACAAAAGTTCAGCTTGCAGACATGCCATCATCAAACCAAAAGAGCGTAGAAGAAAATGGGTGCAAATTAGTGAAACATTCCCAATATTGGGGACAGGCAAACAAGCCTTTTTGTTTATGCTAATTCACTCAAAACAATTGCACATGCACTCACTATCTTCGCAGCTGCTTATGGTGGTTTATGGTGTGGAGTCAAATAAATAAATTTTGGTTTTTATACACTCTTACTACACTTGCATCCTCCGAAGGCCTTCGTGGTTAGCGATGATTCGTTAAATAGTTGCTTGGTTTTTGGACAGATAATATAGAATTATTTAGTTGACACACACCGAGAGACTGTTGATTTCTTTAGTTTTGACTGAACCCTTAAATTTGGTTTGTTATCTTGGTTGAAACTTTCAACCCACTTTTCAAAATTAAATTTTAGACCCAAAATTACATATGCCACAGAAAAAAAATTTAGGAAATTAAACCAGAAAAAAATGACAAATAAACAAAAAAAAAAAAAATTTAAATTTACTAGTTTGTGGTTGAGCTAAAATTATTCTTCTTTGCTCTTCTCCCCCTCGCACGTCTTTGTGTGGGGGATCGTGAGACAGCTTTTCGTATTAGGTTTTTATGTACGACGAATGTACGCTTGTTGCAACTGATGTAACCTCTCACTTTTAAGTACTATTGGCATTTTCTTTTACACTTGAGCAATTTTTACACTGTAGTAGGGAATTCAGGTTTATTTTATGATGTTCAATGGGAACAGGGAACTACTGCCTTACCCATAGGCGGCTTTAATGTGTAATTCGGAGCTTTTGTTTTTTTCCACACCTCACAGTTTCGGATATAATCGCGCACTCGTGACACTAAACCCGGCCAATAGCAATTTCGTCTAATTAGGTCCAAGGTTTTTGCCATGCCCCCGTGAGAACAAACGACCACATCATGAGCCCTTTTTATGACTTCGCCTGTCAATCCTATTGGAATCCAAAGCTTCCACAGGATTGTTTTCGTTGAGCTGTGCCATCGTCATGCTCTGTGCGAATGTAGATAAAATTATCTATGATTTTAATGTCCGGATATTGACTTTTTGATAGCAGGATTTTAGCTTTCAAGTCAGTATAGTCCTGATCATTAAAATGGGAAGAGTTTATATCTATTTCTGGACCAATTTCCTCTAAAGATAAAACTTCTTCAGCGTGTATACGCGAATGCGCATCTGGCACTATATTTTCTCGCCCTCCTCCATGAGTGACAATGAATTTATAGTTTTGAAGCTTCATAACCCAACGAGCAAGTCTCCATTTTAAGTTCGACTGCTTTATTAGCCAAACCAAGCTTGCATGGTCGGTGATGACCTCGAATTCTTGCAACCTCGTTCCGTCACGCTATAATTGCGTTGAGCGGTAGCTCAACTATCTTCGCAGTGATCATACAATTTTCTGCTGAAGTCTGGATTGCTCAAAATAGGAGCAGATGTCAACAGATCCTTTTGATGTTCAAATGCTTTTTGGGCAGCGTCGTTCCAGACGAATTTCTTTTTAGTTTACAAAAGCTCAGTTATTGGAAAAGTAACATCTGCAAAGTTCTCAATGAACCGATGGTACCATCCAACTAGTCCTAAGAATTCTCTGGCTATTCTAAGAGTTTTTGGAGTGGGCCATCCTCTGATTGACTCGACTTTTAAAGGGACTGTTGCTATACCACCGTTGCCTATTACATACCCTAGGTACGCTACCTCAGTTACGCAAAATTAGCTTTTTTGATTATTCAGAGTTAGGTTAGCTTTTCGAAATTGCTCCGATACTCTAACAAGGATTGACAAATGAGTGTCAAAGTCTTCCGAGACCACGCAAAGGACGTCCTAATAACCGAACACGCAATTCTTTAGCTCAGGCGGTATTAATTCGTCCATCAGGCGACACATGGTCTGTGGAGCATTACACAGTCCAAATGGCATCACTGTAAATTGGTACACTGGGCGGCCAGGGACTGTAAATGCTGTAGTGTCTCTGGACTCGGGATTTAAAGCAGTTTGCCAGAACGCATCTTTAAGGTCTATTTTTGTAATCATGTTAGCTTCCTAATATCCCTTCGATGCTTGGAAGAGGATATGCTTCTTTTTAGGTTAACTCGTTAATTTTGCGAGCATCCAAGCACAAGCGCACCTTTCCCGGCTTGAGTACCATTCGCATCGGAGAGCTCCAAGGACTGTTGGACTTCTCTATTACCCCTAACTCAAGCATTCTGTCTAACTCTTGGTACATCAAGCTTTCAACAGCATGAGAAACAGGGTAGAACCGTTGCTTAACTGGTTTAGCAAAGCCTACGTCTATTTCATGCTGTATTAGAGAAGTCTTACCAAGTCGTTGCTCGTCAAAATTTGGGAATAAGCCTATCACTGCTTCCAAACGAAGTCTCTGATTAGTCGTTAAAGGATACTGCTTTTCGGACACGTAATCCTCTTGGGATGAAATCGTTTCTATACCTGAAATTAATCCTAAGGCCAGGTTAAATTTTCTCCAAAAATCAATTCCAAGAATTACTCTCTTCGTGATTGATGGGATAACGAAGAAAATCAGTGGATGCTTAATTTTTTTGTGTTCTACCTCAACGGATACTTGTCCTAAAACAGGATGAGTTCTGCCATCAGCAGTTTTAATGCTAGAACACACTTTGTGAAATTGCTGGTATGAGGACTGGTTGATATTTGCCAAACTGGCGCCTATGCAGCTAATATTGGCCACTGTGTCGAGCAAGCCAAGCTCCGAGAAATCAAGGAACTTCACATGCGCGTATAGACGTCCATATCTGCTTCGTCGTTAACCACAGCAGAAATCAATAATTTCCTGGTCGATTTTATCTTCTGCCAGTAATGTCGCAACCTCAATGTAGACCGTTTAGTCTTATGGCTAACCAAATGAACTTGGTCGTTGAAAATCTTAGCACAAACCTCCATATAGTTTTTAAGGCGTTCGTGATATGGGATAATTGGGAATAAACGATTAGTATTAGAATTCTCATGTTGAGTAGTGTCCGAGTTAAGTGGTAACATAACAGCAAAGGTGTTGAGGATTTATCTACTATTTGGGAGCTATCCGACTGTTGCCGGCGGATGGTCCCTTCGGAAAGATTACCGAGGATTTAGCACAGGTCGAGCAATTGGGCTTGATCACACCCGTTGCTCCGCAACCATAGCAAAAAATCTGCCTCTGGTGAAGACACATGTCCCATACATGACCTTCCTCATTACAATTCCAGCAGATGATTTTTCTTATGCTGCGTTACAGTGCATTTACTTCCGGTTCATTAGTTTCCGTTTCAATCTTTTCCGAAAGGTTTTCAATTTCAGCTAGGTGGCGCTTATAAGATGGTTGACCAGTATTGCCTTTAACAGCACATAGAGTAACGCCTCTCGTACTTCTGGAATCATATTCCTTTGAAGTTGCTGGATGAGACGATAGTCTTCCATTGGTATGGTTAGACGAGAAGATAGAGTCATGAAGTCATCATAAAAAGCATCAAATGACTCTCCCACTTTTTGCTTACTCGATCTAATGTCTTCGTATGTAAGGTCGTCTTCCTTATTGTCATCGTACTGTTCCTTTATGTCCCTACAGAATTGATCCCATTTAACCTCTGAATGGTCCTTGCGATACCGCCAAATATTATTCTAGTAGGTACTGTGTAAGTTCTTGCAAATAGGGGAAAAATCGTTTCGAAGGCCATCAGCAGTAAGCACTTTTACTCTGTACAAAAAATCTTGTACGGTAGGGCCTTTTGGAGAGCCATCAAATCTGATGCCCAACCCTGCACAAATTGTGTTACTTTTTCGGACAGCAGCCCCGATCTAAATGTGGACATGCCCATAGATGAGTTGTGAGTTTAATTTTCTGAGGGTAACGGGGAAGCATGATAACTGCGAGACGGCGTTTTGGAATCAGTATTATGTAAATTAAGACTGGCGAACCTCCGCTCAATAATCAGTTCGATTTTCTCTGATATTAGGTCATGTTGATGTCTACTGTAGATGAAGTTGTGTTTTGTTCGTTACCAACATTTGACCTATTTACACGATTTCGTTGTGACTGATGCTGAGGCGGAGCCCGATGCTTTTGCTTTGGCGGTTGCTTAGGCTGCCTCGGGAATCAGGTCTCCTTTGATCTACTGTCCCTGAGGGGATATTGAAGCTACCGAAAACATAATCAATATTTCGAATTCTTTCCAAATTCTGCTAAAACTATGAAAAGAGAGAAAAAGTCCGTAAAAAAAAGAAAGAAGTCAATAGAAGACCACATAGGCGTCGCTCAGCGCCATCCACTCACAACACTGCCCTTCGGCATACCAACCCCAAGAAGCCAAATGAGCAACACATTGAAATTCTTGCTTCAAGATTTACAACGTATTTATGAAGATTAACCCTTATTTTCTGCATATTTCCTATACAAAACTTCAATAAAAAAAAATACAAATTTTGTCCTACTTCAGGCTCATGCTGATAATTGACAGGAAACTTAAATTATTGGATATTATTATTTATTAATTATATTGGCAATTAAAATCATTAAGAAAAAAAAGTACAAATAAAGTTAGCATTAAAAAAAAAGCAGAACAACCCAAAGCAGTCTTCGCCCGAAGGCCAAACACCAAACACCTGCTCTTGGTGGTTAGCCAGATGCTGTGCAAACTAGGCAGTTATATGCAAAATTTATGGAAACTATAAGCAAAGAGCAAGCCGGAGCATTAGACTCTTTCGGTTTGCTGCATCTAACAATGCGTTTGTGCAATGCAAAGTGTTTTCGGCCTCTCCCACTGCTTCCAAATCAAATTAGACAGCCCAAACAGTGCAGCACGCTGACTTTAGCCAAAGAGGTGGTTGACCTGATCTTCGCGATCAGCAAAGAAAAAAGTTAACAACGAGTGGGCGATCGCTTCTGCAGTTGCTTTCGTCGCTGTTGCTGATGCACGTGCTGTTGTTGTTGTGTTTGCCGCTATTGCTGGTGCAGCCGTTAATGTTGCTGTTTGCTGTTTCATTTTTTTTCACCACTGACGGGATTAATTTTGCACTTTCTTTTTACCGACACATTTGTCTCCACTACGAGTAAGTAATTTCGAATTTCTTAGTGTTGACTTCCGCACGCTTTGACAATCGCAACTCGACTGACTCACTCGGGTCATCAGACTTTCTCCCATTCCTCCTTCCAAAAACTACATCTCGGCTCGGATTCAGCGATCGAGCGAGGGTTGCTTTTTTTTTATTTTGTTCATGGCTCTCATAATAGGCTCGTACCCGTGGATGTCCTGTACATGGAACGGGTATGCAAAAAAAAAAAAAATTTATAAAAAAAATACGATTGAAGCCAGGCGTTTCCGTCCAGAATAAATGTGTGTGGCCTCGACCCACGACCCGGATTCTCTCTCGTTTTGTACCAGCTGGGCACTATCTCTCATTAATCCTATGCGACAAATAAGTCCTTAGCGTGATAAACGCCTAAACTTTGGCCGGTCTGATTGCCCAGTTTATACAGGGAATTCCCCTTTTGCCTTAACACTACGCAACGGATACGGTTGGGGCCCAATTTTGATTTGTATCTGTCAATTTTGCAGCTCTGCTTAAAATTTTTGCTATACACAACTTGGCCGATGGAGAATTTAACTTCCTTATTACGTGTATTGTAATTTTTTTCCGCGCGCCTGTGCGCCGCCTCCAGCACATGATGGACCTTTTCCCGAAGAAGCTGCATTTTATTTCCTTGATACTGGACGGCAATATCGGCGGCCTGTAAGCTACCTAGGCGTCGGAGTACAGGGTAAGCTGTTGCATGCTGCACCATCTGTGTACCAAACATGGCATAAAATGGTTCAGTCCCAATGCCCATATGAAGACCACTTCGTAACGCACACGCCACTTGGCTCAGATGTATGTCCCAAGTCCGCTGGTCACCATTAATCCATGTCCGGAGCATTTGCAAGACCGACCGGCTTTCTCTCTCGGCAGCATTTGCTTGTGGCGAATCAAATCCTGTCCTCACGTGAGTTATTCCATACCGTTTTATTAAGTCTGCGAACGTATGTGAAACAAATTGCTATCCATTGTCCGAATGGACATACTCCGGAACCCCAAACATATGGAAAACTTGCCGCTCCAGAAACATGACCACCTCACTAGCTACTGCGTTCCGCATTTGCTGCAACCAGACGAATTTCGTAAAGTGATCAAGGCATACAAGATCACTGTATTTCCAGCCCTAGTACGGGGATATGGACCCATGAAATCGATATATATTTGTTGCAATGTTCGCTCTGTTATCTGTTGTTGTCCCATGGGCGGCCTCCCACGTGTATTGCTGGGCTTACTGGTCCTGCAAGCTTCCCAATCTTTCACTACTTTCTGTGCTTCGGCCGCCATGCCCGGCCAATAATATTTTTGCCTTAAACGTGCCAAAGTTTTGTTGATTCCACCATTTCCCGCTGCCCTAGAATAATGCGCGCGCTCTACTAGCTCCTTCTGCAGCGGCTGTGGCACCCACAATTTCCATGCACGATCTTCCTGTAGTGCATCTCCAGACCGGAATTCTGTTCGTTTGAACACGTACCCGTCTGTCACACATCCATCTGGCAACTCCTTTCGCCGTTCCTCAACCTTTTGCACCAACGACATGTATTCTTGTGACTGAAAGGCTGGTGACTGTAAATCTACTTCTAGCTCGTTTGAGTTGCAGTTCCGGAGCTCATCCATGTGGACTCTGGACAACGCATCCGGCACTATGTACTGCGACCTGTGCTCAATTGAAAAATCAAAAGCCTGTAGTTTTAAACTCCAACGTGCCAATCGTCCAGCAAGATCCTTCTGACCCATCAGCCATTTAAGACTTGCGTGATCCGGAATGACCTTAAAAGCCATTCCTTCCACATAAGCTCGTCATTTCTGTACACACAGCACTGCAGCGAAACACTCTAGCTCCGTAATGCTGTAGTTACGTTGAGCATTGTTTAATTTGGCAGACATAAAGGCGATGGGCTGTTCATTCTCATCCTCATCCAGTTGAAACAATACCCCTCCAACTCCCATTGTAGGCGCATCGCACTGTATGACAAATGGACGCGAAAAGTCCAAGTTATTAGGGCTACTTTCAGCGCCTCAAATTAGCCCAGATTAGCAGCTGCAATCGAAAGCGCTGGCGGCCTTTCCCCGAGGCAGCATGGCTTTAGGCCAGGCAGATCTACAACCGGAGCCATTCTGGAGGTAGTTCAAGCGGCGCAGGCAAGTCAGCGAGGAAATCACCTCTCTCGACCCGTAGTATTGCTCGCAACTTTAGATGTGAAGAACGCATTCAACAGTGTAAAATGGGAACATATGATTGTGGCACTTAAGGAGCGATTTAAAATCCCCGAATACCTATTGCGTATAATAAGTAGCTACCTCGAAAACCGTAAATTGATTTACCAAACTAAAGTAGGCGTAAAATGCATACAACTTACATCGGGAGCAGCACAGGGATCTATCCTAGGACCGGAACTGTGGAACATTAGCTACGCTGAAATTCTCCGACTTGAAATGCCTGAGGACACCTTCCTAGTTGGATATGCAGATGACATAGTAGCAGTCATAACGGCGCGGGACACTATTTACGCACAGCGTAAACTTACACAGGTGATGATCCGAGTTAAGGACTGGCTGGATTCGCACGGCTTACAGCTGGCGACGGAGAAGACAGAATTACTGTTGGTCACCAGACGACAGATACCGCTAGAGGTGGACTTGAGAGTTAATGAGAGTATAGTAAGGACACAGAGCGTGATCAAATACCTGGGAGTCAGGCTTGACTCAAAATTAACTTTTGGAGCACAGATACAGCATGCTAAGACCAGGGCCGCAATGACTGTAAAGTCGCTCAGCAGGCTAATGGCAAACACTGGAGGACCGATCCAGTCTAGACGGAAACTCTTGATGGAGGTAAATAATGCCATCTTGCTGTATGGCAGCGAGGTCTGGGCAGATACTCTGGAGGCAAAATGCAGATTGACCCACTGCTTGCAGTCCAAAGGACAGTTGCGCTGAGGATAATTAGTGCATACCGCACGGTGTCAGGAGCGGCAGCCAAAGTCATTGCAGGAGTGATCCCGCTCGATCTACTAGCAAGAGAGCGCAAACACATCTATACGATGCGACAAACGAGAGAAGCCACAATACAATTTTGTGAAATCTGCAGAGAAGCAACTATTGCGCAGTGGCAAGACAGATGGGCAGTCGAGAGCACTGGAAGGTGGACGGCCAGGCTCATACCAGAAGTTAGAGAATGGGTGCAAAGAAAGCACGGTGATGTGGACTACTACATCACACAAATGCTAACAGGACACGGATATTTTGGCACCTATCTGCACAAGATAGGGAAAAGAAGAACGCCTAGTTACTTATATGGCGACGCCGAATTGGACAGCGTTGAGCATACAGTCTTCCACTGTGAACGTTTTGCCTCAAAACGTAATAGTCTATCGCTGATGATTGGATATATTACACCAGAGAATATTGTTGCCAAAATGACTAGTAGCCAAGAAGTACTGGACAGCAGTAGCGAATTTCGTTGGAGAAATTCTACGACTGAAGAAAAAAGCCTTGGATGAAAGGATATAAAGTAGGGGGGTCTGGACGCAGACAAAAGATTGGAGCGCATGGCGCGTAAATGAGCCCACTTTGAAGTAATGCGAAAGCTTTTCCGAAGTGGATTAAGGCTCGATTTGAGGGGGGGTTTTTGGTGGTGGGAGTCCCACATACCCTACTGCGACGGCAGTCTAGGAAATGCATAAGGCATTTTCCCCTCCTCACCCCAAAAAAAAAAAAAAGGACTTTAGAGCCTGATCGGTTAATTCAAACCGCCGAATCCGTTGTTTGCTGAGGCAGTCGTGTAAAGGTGCTGCAATTGTGGCATAGTCAAGCAGTTGCTTGGATGACTTAGGTTCCGGGAACTCTTGAACCGCAGCCACCTTGTTAATGTCCATTTTTATCTTCCCTTCCCCAACGACGTACTCCAAATAATTGGCTTGGCGGTAGCAAAACTTGCTCTTTTCTACATTGATTGTCAATTTAGCCGATGTCAAACAACTGCTAACTTTTCGCAGCATTTCCAAATGGTCTTCAAACGTGGCCGAGCATACCAGAAGGTCGTCCAAGTAAACAAAGTCGTTTTGACGGAGCGTGGCGGGAATGACCTTGTCCATTAGCCTACACATCCGCTGTTCTGCGTTGCATAACCCAAACGGCATGACTGTAAAAGGCACCGTAAACGCCGTCTTTTCGCGACTTTTCCGCTCCAAAGGCACGTGCCAAAAAGCATCCTTATGATCTATCGCGGATATAAAATACGTATCTTGTAAGCGACCAAGAATTCCCTCTATGTGCGGCAGTGGGTAAGCATCTTTTACGGTCCGCTCATTCACATTTCGGGCATCCAAGCACAGCCTATTTTTGGGACCTTTCTGAACCAGAGTAACCGGAGAACTCCAGCTGATATTACTTTCTTCGATCACTCCGAGACTTAACATTCTGTCCAGTTCTGCATAAACGAGTAGCTGCTTTGCTGGTGAAATTGGGTAGTGTCTCTGCTTCACTGTATCTGCTCATTATGCACTTCAATAACATGCTCTTCTAGTGATGTCTGCCCTAATCCTAATAAACCGCATGACGGGAACGTTCTTTTTAACTCCTTCCAGCTGCTCGACCTGTTCTGGCTGCAGTACATACGGCTCGTATGCCGTTGCCATTGGTTTGGGGTCTTCTACGGCGGTCATTTCACTGACGTTTATCAGCCTATCGCTGTAACTCCGAAACATTCCGTCCTACTCCTTTTGCTCTTATGGTCTCTTAACCACATTTCGGCTTTGGAACCCTCCTTGCGCAGCCCTGCTAGCGTTTTTATGGACGACGAGTACAACAGGCCTCCCATTTGAGCACTCAGGTTGTCTTTCATGATCCCCACTAGTCTGTCTTCTGGCATCTTTTCCACTAATTTAAAGCTTAGATTATGCACGTCCGCATAGAATGCTTCAAAAGTCTCCCCTGGCTGCTGCTTACGCTCCATGATGGACTTAATTATGGCATAGTCCGAGTCCGCAGTGGAAAATGCGGCTATTAACTCCCTCTTCAAATCCTGATACCCAAAGAAATCATCATGGTCATGATCCTCGCGCAGCTGCCTGTAACACTTAGATGCTGCCCCTGACAGTAGGAAGTGGAACTCGCTATGCGTGATGCGGTACAAGTCCTGCATTTTCTCAACGCGGAATATAAAACTTTCCGCTGTCATACCCTTTCCGGAGCCATCAAGTTTAAAATTCCACCTGTCAATTGGTATATGACGCCCTCGATTAACATCCGGTAGGGAGCGCCCCAATGAAGACCGCCCACTCGCCGGTATTGGATGATCAGGCTCCTGCTGCCCTTCTCGCCCTTCCTTGTGCCCTGAATTCGGGATCAGCCACTCTAGGTTCAAAGTTGACGCTACGCTACACGTGTTCTTGCGAATACGCAAATCTGCCAAGAGACGCGCTACGGATTCGCCTTGTGCCATCACTCCTGCCAAAATTTGTCCTAATGGAGGGCTCGCTTGCTCCGAGTTTTCGACTGCGTTCTGATCCGTTTGATCCCTATCTGAGAGTACATTTGGCACTCCGCCATCTGCTTCACCTTCTTGACCATTATCACTCATAGTGCTGCTCCTGAAATCAGCTAACGTTTCTAGCTGGATCAGCTTACTGGCAAATCTGACGGACTCTTCGTATTCTTCGTACCCTTCCTCTGAAATCCGGCACTGCCGGTGGAGCGTTTTATGCCTACCACCTTTACGCGAAGGGTTTGGCAGTTCTAGCAACAATCCCGCAGGGTCTTCTTTTGGCAACGCCTGCTTTGCATTGCGCGTCAACCGGCAACACTCTAATGGTTGCGTTTCTAAGGCTTTGCTGTGGGCGGGCCTCTCCATTCGGACTACCAACCACCCCTAATTTATAGCACTTGTACCTGTTCTCTCTATAATTACACAGTTCGACAAAATCTAACTTTTGAAAAAAAACCCGGGATGAGACCTTTAAATTCCGATAAAATGCAGTTCAGTAAGCTCCGCCTCATACACAGTTTCTCGACTGTACCCTAGGATCGCGTGCTATGGGTACTTTTGTACTAGCAACACAAAGCGACAACAATTTTGACTTAGTTATTAATGGCTCAGACCAAAAATCTACAAAATTCAGCAAACACAGACAGGGACACTAGGAACGTAATATCAAAAAAACGCGTTTATCGAACAATTCGTTAAGGTACCTCCAGAAGGTGTCGAACACAAATTCTTGAATATCTTTATAACCGCACGGTAGATTTTTATTTAAAACTAAATTTACGATGGCACAATGAGCTAGTGCACGTCCATAAAAGATGGTACTCGTCGGCCAAAAAACCGCGAGATAGAGTTCCATTTTAAGATCCACCCACAATCATCTCCATGTAAGTCATAAAGTAGATCCAAAAATATACCAAACTGTGACTTCGTTTTCTCCAATATAGGCTTGGTTGGCGGGCAATGGTTTTTTTTGTACAAGCAACTGCCTAAGAACAACATTGACCATTTAGGGTTTTACAAGCTTCACCAAAATTATGTCATTAATCTCATAGGGAACCTGCTGCATTGCAAGCAAGGGAGGGAGGGGGCGTGGTTAAAATTGAAAGTAAACTTGATCTGCCTGCAGACATAAGAAGCATATGTCCCATACATGTCAAACCTCTATCTCTTACCATCTCTGAGATTTGTGCGTTCATACGGACAGACAGACGGACAGACTGTCAGACGGACAGACGGACATGGCTATATCGACTCGGCTGTTGATGCTGATCAAGAATATATATACTTTATGGGGTCGGAGATGATTCCTTCTGGCTGTTACATACTTTTGCACAAACTTATAGTACTCTATGTACCTACGGTACATAGTATAAAAACGCAGTTCGGTCTTTTTTTTATTTCTATTTTTTAGTCTAGCTAATGGCCCATATTGCGTGGGCTGTGGGTGGATCATTAAATGGTACTCCATCTCGCGGTTTTTTTGTCGGAGGAGTAACATCTCTTAGGCCCACGAAAAAGCCTATTGTGTCATCATAAATTTTGTTTTTAAGAAACTCTACCGTGCGCTTTTAAAGATATGCATGAATTTAGGTTTGACGCCTTCTGGAGGTACCTTAACCAATTATACGTATAACGGGATTTTTTGATATTACGTTCCCAATGACCCAGTCTTTGTTTGCTGAGTTTTGTAGATTTTTATCTTGTACCATTGACTGCTAAGTTAAAATTGTTGTCGCTGTGTGTTGCTAGTGCAAAAGTATTCATAGAACGCGATCCTAGGGTAAAGTTGAGAAACTGGGTATGAGGCGATGCTTACAGAAGCTTCTATCATAATTTAAGGGTCTCATTCCGGATTTTTTCCAAAAGTTTGATTTTGACGAACTGTGTAATGCGAATTTAAAACTTCATAAAAAGGTTGGGGTTGGTATGCTTTGAGAGCAGTGCGAGTGTTCTACATCCTATGTTGATTGTTGATTGATTTATTTGCTATACATCCTAGCGCTGTTCACGACGCTCACCGCCTCCTCTCGGTCCCACACCAAACAAAAACAATTTAACAAAAAAAATATATAAATAAGTGAATTTAAACTGTCCGTCCCCCAAACCAGTCTTTACTCAGTCTTGTGCCGCAATTAAACGCTGCCTCATCTCTAGGACACATCTCCGTCTTTAAAAGAGTAGCTAGCTATTCCGACCAACAACCCAGCGTTCACATGGCTTCACCAGCCACATCTCTCGCGCGGCTGCTAAACACTTGCGTAATCCTCAAAAAACCCAAAAAAATATATATAAGACTCTTCATCTCTAACCTCTCATCCCCTAATGGCCTGCAGCCTTGCTTAAGGGAGCCATTCACCTAGTGTGTGCCTTTTCCATATATTTTTATATAATATATACACACACTCGCCAAATAATTAAGAAAAGAGAAAAATCTGAAAAGTATACTAATATCCGTCCTTGCACAAACGTTGGGCGCCAATTGATATGTTTCGAAGGTGGCGACAACAAAAATTTCCCCTATATGGCACGGTGGTAGCCCGGCTTGGCTCGCCGTGTGTGGGAGGGTTCCCTGAGGGGATATTGAAGCTACCGAAAACATAATCAATATTTCGAATTCGTGCCAAATTCTGCTAAAACTATGAAAAGAGAGAAAAAGTCCGTAAAAAAAAAAGAAAGAAGTCAATAGAAGACCACATAGGCGTCGCTCAGCGCCATCCACTCACAACACTGCCCTTCGGCATACCAACCCCAAGAAGCCAAATTAGCAACACATTGAAATTCTTGCTTCAAGATTTACATCGTATTTATTAAGATTAACCCTAATTTGCTGCATATTTCCTATACAAAACTTCAATAAAAACAAGAAAGAAAGTCGGTCAAGCCCGACTATAACATACTCTGTACCAAGAAAATTTGTCTTTTGATCATAACTCGAAAACCGTTCATCCGATCTTCTTTATTCCTTTGGCAGATCGATAAGTTATCCTAATAACTAAATATGTCCAAAAGGAACAAGCCATCTATCTTCAAAACTGTGAGAGATATGACGTTTTTCTTAATTGCGGGGGCGGGAGGGAGCGTGGACAAAATTGAAAATAAACTTGATCTGCCTGCAGACATAAGAAGCATATGTCCCATACATGTCAAACCTCTATCTCTTACCATCTCTGAGTTCTGTGAGTTCATACGGACAGACAGACAGACGGACAGACGGACGGACGGACAGACGGACATGGCTATATCGACTCGGCTGTTGATGCTGATCAAGAATATATATACTTTATGGGGTCGGAGATGCTTCCTTCTGCCTGTTACATACTTTTGCACAAACTTATAATACTCTGCGTACCTACGGTACAGAGTATAAAAATACAAATTTTGTCCTACTTCAGGCTCATGCTGATGATTGACAGGAAACTTAAATTATTGGATATTATTAATCATTAATTATATTGGAAATAAAAATTATTAAGAAACGAGAGCGTCGGCCCTGCCCGACTTGGAAATATCCGTTACTCAGTTCAATTAGTGTTTAATAACTTCATGCGGCTCGGATAAGTATGCAACATTTTTTTAACTCGGCCATTTATTATCCGATCCTTTTGAAAATTTGTGAGATTGTAGATATTGGCCACATAGAATACACTGCAAAATCTGAGCTCGATATCTTAAAAATTATGAGTATGAGGAGTAATTCAACAAATTTTTATTGCGGTGGCTGGAGGGGGCCAAAATTAGAAACAAAGTTGATCTGCCTACAGACAATACTAGCTTATGTATAAAATTTGGTTGCTCTAGCTCTTCTAGTCTCTGAGATCTAGGTGTTCATACAGACGGACGGACGGACGGACGGACAGACGGACGGACGGACAGAAGGACATGGCTATATCGACTCGGCTGTTGATGCTGATGATGAATATATATACTTTATGATATCGGACATGCTTCCTTCTGCCTGTTACATACATTTGCACGACTTTAGTATACCCTTTTTACTCTACAAGTAACGGGTATAAAAAAAGTACAAATAAAGTTAGCATTCAAAAAAAAAGCAGAACAACCCAAAGCAGTCTTCGCCCGAAGGCTGCATAAATGTAAGTTAGTGTATGCTCAGGCAAAACAAACAGACCCCCACAAGCTCTCAGTTTAGCCTTTTTTTGGTTTACTGCTTTCGGTTAAGGTGCATGTACAAAAATTCGAGTCGCCGAGCTGAAAAAAAATTTTGGTCTGAAAGGTTGACTTAATTGCGTAGCATACACTAAACAACTGCTCTTGGTTGTTAGCCAGATGCTGAGCAAACTAGGCAGTTATAAGAAAAATTTATGGAAACTATAAGCAAAGAGCAATCCGGAACATTAGACTATTTCGGTTTGCTGCATCTAACAGCATCTAACAATGCGTTTGTGCAATGCAAAGTGTTTTCGGCCTCTCCCACTGCTTCCAAATCAAATTAGACAGCCCAAAAAGTGCAGCACGCTGACTTTAGCCAAAGAGGTGGTTGACCTGATCTTCGCGATCAGCAAAGAAGAAAGTAAACAACGAGTGGGCGATCGCTTTGGACTAGTGGCCCTCTTTTTGTTGTTGTTGCTGTTGAAGTTGGTCGCTGCAACTGCTGTTGCTTTCGTCGCTGTTGCTGATGCACGTGCTGTTGTTGTTGTGTTTGCCGCTATTGCTGGTGCAGCCGTTAATGTGGCTGTTTGAATAGCTGCTGCTGATGCGACTGTAAGTGTTGTTGTTCTTGTCGCGGTTGCTGGAACAGCAGGTAGTGTTGCTGTTGGTGTCGGTGCCGGGTATGCGACACGGCGGTGTTGAACTCTGTTGTTGTTGTAGGTGTGTCTTTTAAGTTGCCAATGTTTGGCGGCTGATTGCCGCCTTAACGATTTCATTGTATATTTGTATGTTTATCCCTTATGGGGGTATAATCATCCATTTTTAGAACCGGTATTCCGCCAAAACGGAGCTTCCACATCCTAGCCACAGGAACGAGCCCTGGCCCAGCGCTTTTACCCTTAAAATAGTGAATATGGTGTCGCCAGCGAGGGGAGAGGATCTATAAAGTTTACCAGTACAGCCAATTATGCAATCGATGCTCCCACCCTATCAACTTGCTCTTATACTCTGTACCAGGGATACAGTATAAAGGGTTTATGCAAAAGCATGTAACAACCAGAACAAAGCTTCTAAACCCCTATAAAGTAAATATATTTTTGATCAGCATCAACAACCGTGACGAACTAGCCATGTCCGTATGAACAAACAGAACTCGGAGATGGCAAGAGATAGAGACTCGCCATATATGGGACATATGCTTCTTATACTTGCAGGCAGATCAAGTTTATTTTCAATTTTTGCCACGCCGCTCCCACCCGCTCACAATTTTAAAGATAGGTTTGTATCTTTTGGACATATTTAGTAATCAATATTATTTATCAATCAGCCAAAGGATTATTAAAGTTCGGATGAATAACAGTCGAGTTATAAGCAAAGCATACAAATATGCTGGACAGCACCGGCCGCAACGGCGATGGGCAGCACTTCACACAAACTTTGGGAGGTACAGAGTATATTATTTTAGGGCTTGACCGACTTTCCTTCTTGTTTTTATTTGCAGCGCCATAAATTTTTTATTTTAATTCAATATGAATTAAAAATTGAATTTTATAAATTTTGTTCTGAAACATGCTGTGCTATTGAACTTTTTCAGCAAATAGTTTGCTTAGTGTGCTAAGCATTTTAAATGTTCAAGAGCACAGCACAGCACAAGAAAGCATTTCAAATATGCTGTTGCTATGCTTTCGAAATTGTCACAGCATAGCAATAGCACAGCTTTGCTCTCTGATTTTTGTACTATTAATTTCCATGTGAACTACGATTTCGACAAAGCACAACACAAGCAAAAGCATTAATTTCAATGCTTAAGTAATTTGCTGAAAGTTTTTCAAACCCTGGTGTAAAGATATGTTGCAGACTCAGAATAACAACAGTAAAAATAAAACGATATATCGAAAGAGAACTATGCCTAAGTTCTTCTACAGGCAGGATCAGTTTCTGCAAAAAAGTGTAAGTATAAGGACTTGTCGTTTGTTTTGCAGCAAACATTAAAAACACCAATTTATCTGAGCTAAAGGACACTCTAGAACTCAGAAATCCGGTTCCTTTAACAGAAAATGAAGCTTTACCCTTTTTTTGGGCAATTCTTTTACCAAAAGCCAGTATAATTGTGTTCGAGCAATGTGCATTCAGTAGAATTGCGACATATACCCCAGCTATGAAAAAGTGCTACAGGCCAAATCACAATGACCACAAGAAATTGTGTTAAGAGAATCCGTAGCTGAGATATCACTTAAAAATTTGTTAAGCCATACCGCCTCCCGGATCATTAAGATGAAAGAACCTTGAGTCTTGAGAAATTTGCCTCATATTTCTCAGGTCAAACTTTCTGCAAGCTATAGATTTAATGGTTCGACGCACAGTGGTCCTGAATCGATTTGCCTTTGACAAAATTCTGTAACTTTTGAACCGCTCAATATTTTGAATTCATTTTTGTGGTTTGATTAGGAATTGTTGAAGATTTCAAATAAATATAAGATTATTAAAATTGAGTGAGCAGTACCGGAGATACAGAGCTCCAAAGTCAACATTTCGGAAAATAAGTTCCTTTTGAAGCTCCTGAAAGCCATACTATTAAAGCTTAAGTGCTGATTTTTGGTCAAAGTATACATATTATGCTACTCAGCTGGTTTTTCAAAATTAGAACTTAATCGGTCAATTTTTAAGGCATTTTTTTTACAATTAAATTTTTCCACACCTTGTGTTACCTTTTATTGCACCTGAAATCCACAAAAATTAATGTACGGTTCTCTCCACATTTCTCTCAAAACCAAGTTTCAAGCTAATCGGATATCATTTAGGTATAGCTCCCATGCAAATTCAATAAATTTTCATACATTTTATAGAAAAATTCAATTTTGTTTATTCTTTTAATCTATATTTCATATAACTAATAAGCTTCTAAAATATCTGAAAGATCATGTCAGGCATTTCCTAAACCAATAGATTCTCTGCTTCTTTATCCATGTCAATTGAATCCGATTTCCACATATACCGTTTACTTGAAACAAATGGATCAGAGGAAGATAAAAGCATACTATATGAAAAAGATCTTTAGTCATGGCACTTCTCGAAATCTTTCTGACGTTATGTTCCCTATAATATCAATAATCTTTGTTTCTTTTTTCCTGTGCTTCTTCAGTCAGCTCCCCTAGTGGAAATATATTATATTCAATAATATCCTTGCCATGATACAAAATCTTGTGAACTGTTGGGGACATGTTTCTCCAAGGATATTTCTCATTGTACAGTTCAGCAGTTTGCAAAGCATATTCTTCATATTTCTTTCCATCAATAGCCTTAGAGCAAGAAAGATCTTGTAATAAAATTTTAAATCATTTAATAAGCTCTAAATCAATTCCAGTAATCTCGCTGGCCAAATGTGGACTAGAAAAAAAACGACGCGCGGTGTTACCATCATTGGTATTGCCCTCACCTATTTTCGGCTGATCTATTATTAGCCCGATTTCTTTATAAGAGTCTTGGACATGCTATTTCTTTAAGATTCTTTTTTGTTTGTTCTCTTCATTGCGGATTGTGCCAGAATCTCCAAAGCCTAGGTCATAACTGATTTTGAGTACGTGTTCCACTGAGTGAATGAATATTGTATGTGTGCAGCCTCTCAGTCTCTATCCTCTCGGGCCAAGCATTCACGCTGCTCATTCTGAAGCCTCTTTCTCTCTCACACACATTTCTATTGAGCAAACACATACAATTTTTATTATTATTATTTTTTTTAGTAAATTCATTAGATTTTTATCAAAAGCCGCAGTGGCATGATCATTTCGATCCAACTTGGCAATATTTTGTGGAAGGATATGAAAAGCCAGCTCAAAAGTCAGCGCAAAAAAATTCTGTGCAAAAAAATCGTTGTACAAACATGCATGCGAACGCCTTAGACACGCGAGCTCAGTACAACATTGAATTTTTTCACAAAAATCACTTTTTCTCGAGTTGGGTGTCATGGTGTCTGCTAATGATATGTTCCTAAAAGCGAACTCTTTAGACTGTAAAATTAAGCAATCAAATCTTCAAAGTCTTTTGAAGACAACTTTTGGTAGCCTCCGAAAGTCTTAAAACAGGTGTAAAAAAAGCGCCAAAAGCAATTGTTCACAAACCACATATTGGATTCAAGTGTTATATATTTCTGAAAAGAAAAATAGTAGACCTATTTGGGAAAATTTTAAGAACTCAAATTTGTTCACTGCATCTGAAGATATAATAATCTAAAGTACACTAGATAATCCAAAACAGTTGCATATATCGGTTTGTGAAAAATTGACCAAGTTTACGCGGCTGTAACATGTCCGTCAATATATCTAATCCATTTTTTGGCTACCTTCATTTGTGTGCTTAAACTGTCGATTAAGCCAAAAAAGTTGAACTTTTCAACAAAATGTAAATAAGGGTTTTTTCCAAGGCGGGGCAAATCTGGACTACTGTGCGTCGCCTACAAATAAGGCCACGCTCTGTTGGTTCGTGCGTGAACACGAACTTACAAAGATCAAACGAAAAATAAAAAACACTAAGCATAGGTAATTCTTGAAAAGAAAGAATAATGAAACATATAAACAGAGGAAAACTTCTCATACCAAAAAGGAAGTTAAAAATTAAAGAAAATTAAACCTTATATTAAATACATAAAAGTAAGGACCAATAGGCAAAACATCAGATGGATGTCATAGGGAACTCTAATGGAAAGGAAGGAGTCAAAACAAAAAAAGAACTGAAAAAAAATCTTTTGCATTGCAATAAAACTTATTTAGCGATCAACCAAACAAGGGGCACGTTCAGCAAAAGCTGAAAAAACACAAAAAAAAATATATAAAACAATATGATCTGAAACATTTGTTTAAGAAAAAATTAAGGGGAACAAAAAGTTTTATTTTTTTTTCCGGACTAACCGGTCGCTTACACCTTTACATCCCAAACAAAAAAAAAGGAGATGTTTATCAATGGTTTATACCGGACTTCTTTGTAAAACAAACAACGGACAAGCAACAACAAAATAAAATGCGCGACAAAAGGATTTAATTAAGCAAAACAAAAAAAAACTTAAGAACGAACCGAGGCACTGGAAATAGTGAACGCCCGTTCCAGATCGGCAGTGTTAATGTACCTCCGTTTTAAGGAGTGTTTATTAAGAAGATACAACTTTAAGGCCAATTGCATTGCTGTTATAATGACTTACACCACTATCCAAAACGTTAGATCTTCAATGTGACCCGTATGGTCGACAACCTGCACACTATTTAGGACACTAGCCGTATTACCGGAGGCTTTCGACTCCTTACCTCCCTTTTGAGATGCAGGCAAAACGAGGACAATGGTAAAGGAAAAACTAAATCAAAATTGATAAGAAAAATCTGAACTATAAGGTCTAAAAAAAACTAAAACATTTAGAAAGACAAAAGGAAGAAAAGAATAAAAACAGACACTTAAATTGGAAAACTAAAGCTATGCTGCCAAAACTTTTGATAGCTCGATACTTTATGCAACATATTCCAAAAATGGGGCAGTTGAAAAACTGCCTCTAATAGCTTAGCTTATATTCTTATGATGTGAAATTGTTTTAGATTATTTTACATAAATTTTGTTTTGTTGTTGCGATTTGTGGTTCATCGTTGTGTCCGTTTGTTTTTTGCTTAAAAGCTCTGATGATCGGCCAAAATCAACTATCTGCGCAGCAGCAAAGGGTTTGTACTCAACATTCCCATGCATTGCAATGGAGGGTGTCACCTTATCAACCCCAGATGCACGACTCCGTCTGCAATTTTTGCTGACGTTTTGGAAAAATGTTTCTCAAGGCCATTTCATCGCCAAATTCCCATTATTTTAAAAACAGGAATCGAGTTGCGTTGGTTGTCCGATAATACACAATTTTTGCAGTTGGAAAGGGACGACCATCGAATACCCTTTCTATCTCAAAAGAAATCAAACTTCCATATGAGTATTACCGGGTAATGAGCGTACATAACATACTTGACTACCGTCATCCTATCATTAGGTGATAGGATCATCTTTCGGTGGATCGATAAATAAAGTTGAATATGAATACGAGTAGAAGGTATGAACGATGGGAGATATATATTTTTTTTAGATGACGGTGATGCAGGCGAGAAAAAGAGTCGCGGCAAAAAAAAATGTTTGCCTGTCGCCGTCACCCTACGGTTTCTGGTTCATGTGTACTGTATTAACGAATGATGGAGAAGACAAATGTATCCCGAAATTGCGCTGCAGTCAAAAAAGGATGAGGTAGCTAGATAGTATATTTTCTATTAAAAAAAGTCAAAGTTAGACAAGTTGTAATTATTTTGATTTCATTGTTTAGTTAAAAGTTTAATATTGTGTAAGATAGATCTTAAATAACTAATTATGTCATTATTAGTGTCGTAGCCGGAACACTTCTTCTTCTGATCAATATTTCGTGCACTGATTGCTGCTACAGAAAATGTTGGCATGTGAATCTTGAATCCTGCCAATGAAAGCATTATGCTATCCTTTAACGTTGTTATTAGTGCGTGGTGAATCATTTACTACAGCCGTATAGCAGTTTCAATAATCGATTGCAAATTTTTGGGGCTTGACAGCGCTCTGTTCTAAAATTTTACCCAATCCATGTAAATGTGTAGTACTCAATGATTGGTTTGAGATGATCTGCATTCGTCTTGAAGAAATCGGATTGTCTTAGTGCTTTGAAAGCATTGCAAACGTAATCAATGGGTACAAAAGCGAACAAGCAACCTTAAATTTTTGTGTCTGCGAATATATTTTCAACTGCATTTATAAATCCTTTTTCATAGTCACTAATGGTCACATCCGGCCTTATAGGATTTCCATAATACCGAATTTGCCTCAGAGAGAAAGTTTTTATACCCTGTTCCCATTGAAAATGGGACACAAATTTTTGCATGAAGCTAGATGTATGTCGTACGCAGATCATTTTTGTTTCAACTTGGAAAATTCCCCCCCGTCCCCCTCTTATCACCAAAAAACCGACATATCCTAGACCTAAAAATCCGTCAGATCCACAATTTTCAAATTAGAGCCTCGTGGTTTAGTATACATCAAGCTAGGCCCAATATCTATCTATTCTGTTCAAATCTGTACAATCATACAGGACAAGAAACACCGGAGTTATAAGCGAAACAATTGAGCTGATAAGAGCACCCGCCCAGTTGTTAATCAGGACTAGAAAAAAGTGCTGCCTACATTCAGGATGACAATTTTATAGCTGTTACAAAACCGGTTGCATTCATCTTCAAAAATTCAAAAACAAATAAATGAAAACAAATGAACAGTGTATTTTGTAGTCGGGAAACTCGACTGCAGCGCCCTTATTTGTTCATTTTTGTTTGGCGCTAGAACATAACCTAGCGGCAGGGTTTTTCCATAAAATAGCCCATGAGCAGTGTATAACTGGGGAAATATTTTGGGTCCTGTGCGGAAAGTAACTTCACACATCCAAGTTTTGCACTCTGAGAGGCTGTTAAAATTTCGTTGATTAGCAAAGATAATACATATATCTTTCCTTTTTTTTCCATGATTGTAAAACAGAAAATGGTCGCTAATAAATGCTATCAAATACCTTTCTGTAATATCTAATTCTGCCCTTAATGCTGGTATTATCATATGTGAATAGGTTAGGTTGGGTAGTTCCGGCTGAATCCCAGGTAAGGTCACACATCGACCTTAAGGTCCTTAATGAGGCCGATTGATTAATTGGGTCCGTTTGACTTAGAAACCCAGGAGGCTCTTTGACGATTTGGCGAACGCCAATAATTGTTTTGGGGAACCGTGGGGTATGCAGAAGTTTTAATCTTATCGTGGGAATTTGCTAGGCAGCTGCCAGGTTTCATGCATTTCCTGCAGGTGTCCTCTGTCCTCTGTCGGCTGCTAGGCAGTGTCCCGTTAGTACGCCAATGAGCAGTTAACAGTCTCTTCTTTGGAGCTGTAGCAGAAAGTGCGTGAGTTTTATGTCTCTTGTCTTGCACATAATTTTAGAGATTCTGCCTCCGGCTGTGTTTTCGAACCTTACACCTGCTTCCTACTTTGCCGTCTCCTTCATAGTGCTGTTAAGCGTCTGTATGGAGATAGGTATGTTTAGTGTTTTTTCTTGGCCTAGTACAACTCCGGCTTTTACAAGACTGTCTGCCATCTCGATTCCATCGATGCCCCGGTGGCTGTGAATCCAGTAGATTTGCACCTTTCTGGAGATGCTGAGGTAATCTAGTGCTTCCCTGCTCGCCAGGTCATTACTGGAGTTTATGGAGTGTCCCTGCATTGCCATGGTTGCCGCTTGGCTGTCCACGTAGATATTTATTTGGTTATTTGGAGCGTGAATTTCTGCCAACTCCGCTGCTATTCTTCTTGCGAAGACTTCCGCCTGGAATATGGTGCTTTGGTTTGGCAGTTTGTATGAGAGCTTTATTTCTGGCTCTGCACAGTATACGGCGGCTTCAACTCCCAGGTCCATCATTAAGCCGTCTGTAAATAAGTGGCTTGCAAATTGTGATGTGCATATTGAGTTGATTTTTGGGATAATGTAGTCCGTGCTACTATTGATCTTTCTACCAACTATGCTGTGTCCATAGTTTTGTAGCGCCATGGTGCCTGCCTCACATAGACGTTAAGTAGACTTTTGTGCCAGAATGCGTGCTTGGATGTCCAGAGAGTTGCACCTAAGTAGTGTTCTATTGCTTCGGTTGGACTGGACCGTAATACCGACCAGATCTATATTAGATATGTGGATTTCTCCGTGGCTTTCTTTCTTTTTCACATTTGGCTTCCATGACAGTTTAGTGTCGATTTCTTCTCCAAGGTATTTTAAAAATATGCGAGAGCTCATTTATTTAATAATGGCTAATGACGTATATAATGGAAGTGGGGCTACACTGTAACAAAAACGGGTATATCGTTCATATCTTGTTCTGTGAGGTGGTGCCCGCTGTAGGTGAGCGGTTCTGTCCGCGATGACAATTGCCGACCAACTGACTTGACTGACAGCGAGCGCGGGGAAATCACATATGTTAAGTTGCAAACAATGCACTGTGCTTAACATACACAACACGCCTTAACACCCAGATGCGTCGTAGATTTTTGGGGGCTGCCAGTCAGGCCTGGATCTGCGTAGACCCATTGGGGATTGGTTATTTACTGTAGGTGGCGACGCAGATGATGAGCTCATGTGTTGATCAGCGGCGTATGTTCCGTCAGCTACATGGGATGGTGCATTGCCTTCGCACTCACAGTGGTCTAAGTTCATGTCTTCGTTGTCGCCCAGAGGTGATGACTTCTGACGACCACGAAGTTAATCATTATGCCGCCGGACGTGGCGGTTGTCGCCTAAACGAGCCGTGTAGGAAATTGGTCCAGTTTGGGTGGCCACCCATCCCTCGATCCACTTGGGACCTGCAGCATTATTTCTGACCCAAGCTGGAGAACCTGGAATATAACAACTGTCGCCTGTGCTTTTGCTGGTCTTACCAAATGTTATATCCGTGGGTTGATTTTTGTCAAAATAGTTTCAGTTCTTGGTTCAGCAGTAGCTCCGCTGGAGAATGGGTCGTAGTTGCGTGTGGCGTAATGTGCTGATGAAATAGAAACCGAGATTGATTTCTTAATTTCAGTCGAATTTATTAAGATAATTTTGGTGATCTGTACCATGCGCTCAGCTTGGCCATTTGTAGCCGGATGGAATGGAGCAGAGCGAATGTGTCGAATAAGGTTATGTGTGCTGCATGAAGAGCTTTTAAGATGGTTGGCCTCTCTTGAGGGGGTATGACGGCTCGGTTTCCTCACACTTAGACTCCTTTATTTGCAGATAGTTCCTCACGATGCATATAGTATGGGTATAGAAGATTTGCTCTTTCGATTTTTGTGTCAAGCCACCCCTTAACACCCAGCTCAATACTTTAGAATGCGTTGAATCCTTGGAAGTTCGTGATGATAAGAGTTGCGCATTAATGTTGGGCGTTGCAGCTAGCTTATGATTGATAAGGACCTCTTTGGTATGTACAGCACCTTCTTCTGCTGATATTTCTTCCCTCACGATAAACAATGTTAAAATTGTAAGCGCTGATGAATATTGAACGTCTGAGCAGTATGTTTGATATTACGTTTGGTACTGGTTTTGAAGTAGTGAAAGTTCCCACAACGGACGATGATCGGTGACAAGCGTGAAGGAACGTCCATACAAAAAATGATGGAATTTTTTAACTCCTGCAACTAATGCGACTGCTTCCCTGACGATTTCTGCGTAATTTTGTTCCGACTTGGAGAGAGTCTGTAAGTAAAATGCAATTGAATTTTCGGATCCGTCTGAAATTTTGTGGCTAAGGACCGCTCCTAGACCATATGGGAATGCATCAAATGTTAGCACCAATGGCAGCTAGCCATCGCAGTGAACTAACAGATTGTCGGAAGTGATGAGCTCTTTTAATGCAGAAAAGGCATCTGCGTGCTGTCGTTTCCACGTCCAAGTGGCGCTCTTATCTAATAGGCGATGTAGCGGCTAGGCAAATGTTGCTTTATGAGGCAGAAATGCATGATATAAGTTTATTAGTCCGAGGAAAGCTTGCAATTGTTTTTTTATCTTTCGGTGAAGGTGCGTGGCGAATGGCTTTAATTTTTTTGCTCAATGGATGATTTTCCAAACTGACATTTGTCTTTTTGCAAACGCAGTCCTGATTTTTCAAAACGCGTGGAGACCTCGTTCAGCCGCTTAGCAAGCTCTTGCTCTGATTTTCCCATAATCACTATATAGTCAACATATGGCAATACTCCTGAAATTACAAGCAATATATTTTCTATGCAGCTTTTGAAAATTCACGAAGATATGCCAAATTGCAGCCTGTTGACTTTAAATGCGCCCATGTGTGTGATTATTTTCTGTGGCACAGCTGATTGCTGATTTACAATTAGTTGCTGAAATGCTTGGGCCAGGTCGATTTTTGCAAAAATTGAGCTTCCTTCGATTGAAGCGTGTTGACTGCTGGAATTTTATGGCAATGTGGCTTAATTGCTTTGTTCAAAGTCGATTTGTAGTCGCCACAAATCCGGACCATGACGTCCCTTGTGATCACTGGTACAATCGGTGTGGCCCATTCCGAATATTCGACGCTTTCCAGAATGCCATTGTTGCACAATTGATTGACTGATTTCCTCTTCTACGAGATCCTTGATTGCGAATGGTAATCGCCGAGGTGGCAGGCGAGCTGGCGTGTCTGCTGAGTCTATGTGCAGTGATACTGGTGGTCCAGCCAAGTTCAGGTTTAAACAAATGTTGGAGTTTGTTAAGAACTGATTCAATGTTTGTGCCATTTGAAATATAACATTTTCTTCAATTCGTATGCCGAGTTTATCAAACCAGTTACATTCAAGTAAATTCGCGCCGCCGCACGAGACAACAACAGGGGGTAGATTCTCAATTTGTAGGTGATTGTATTGAATGGATAGATCGATGACCCCCTTCACTGGGATCGGATTTCTCTGGTAGTCGTTTGTATCCAAATCGCATTGGGAGAGATCTTGCCTTCCTTTAGGCCAGATGTAGTGAGACATTGAATCCTTTATAGTGCTCACAGGCGACTCCGAGTCTACTTCAAATAAGCAGGTGCGACCGTTGATAATGATGGATATTGACTTCTTTTGACATACTTGATGCAGTAAGTGATGAACAGCAGGCTCTCCTCGAGACGATCTGTACTGTTGAGCACCATGGTATGCGTTCCTAGAATTTGTGGTTGAGGCGCTGTCCCTTGACATGTTCGAGCGGCGACAGACGCGCTGGCCCTTAAGTCTGCACGAATGACAGACAGTCTCTCGATGGGGGCACTGTTTCCTTAGGTGATGACCTCCGCAGCCAGCACACGCTGGCGGGAACGACCCGCTGAGACACCATATATAGAGTCGCCATTTGTAGAGCCTGCTTCATTCGATTGTCTCATGGCCGCTGCACTCGCTGCTGCGGCTTCGCAGGTCTTACAATGCTCGACGACTCGTTGCAATGTTAGGGCTTCCTCCGCCAGGAAGCTTCTCTGCAGATTTTCATCCCTCATGCCGCACACGAGGCGATCGCGCAGAATACGGTCAAACGTCGTCCCGATATTGCAATCCTTAGCCAATGTGCGCAGTGCTGTCACGTAGTTGCTTGCAGACTCGTCTGGCTGATGACCACGCGCTTGTGAAAATGGTAGATCGATGTGATTTCGGACAGGCGTGGAGACAAATTTAATTTGTCTGTAATTTGCACTTTTCTGTTCAGTGACCTTCTTCTATTTTTATTTGACTCTGCATAGGTGGGTGCTTTGAAAGCAGCTTCCTGAGTCTGACTGTTTCCGAGACCTCATCTATGCTGGAGCAGAAGGTTCTCGACGATTATTACTTTGCATTCCTTACTTCTTTTTTTAAAAAGCGAAGTCTTATTGTGTAGTCCTCCCAGATGATCGCTTCATCCGCTTGCTTGGGGAGCTTGAAGCATTCTTGAACGTGCTTCCTCTGCTCTTTCAGTTCTGGGGTCCACCAGGGGGGTCTGGTTGTCCTTTTTGAAACTGTGACCTTACACGAGGTTTTGTATGCTTCGATAAAATTGACAGTGAGCGTCTTTAAGGACTTCTCAATGTCTCCCACCGAGCAAATGGGTGTTAGCTTCAGCAATTTTGATTCCACTGTGGTTCCTATAGGCGCTTCTAGTGTGGCAGTAGTCTAATTGGATCTTAAACTGAATATACTTCAGGTCAGAGAAGGAGGATTTATCGAGAACACTCCATTATGACGCCTGAGTACTGTTCCCTAAGGTCATGGTTAAGTTGGCCGAGGATGGTCCCACATATGTGGGTACATCTTCAACGTTTTCTACACTTAGACTGGTTGGTATGATAAAATATAAGGGAGACTCACCTCTGTCGTTGATGTCTGGACTGTCCCACGCAGTATGGTGTGCGTTGGCATCCGTTCCGATGCCTAGAAGTTGCTTCTTGTTGCTTGCCTCCGCCGACAGTCTTCCGAGTTCTGCAGGTAGTGCCTTTCGCCCATGCGCTATGTAGCAGGTCGCCATAAGTATTGGCGCGGCCCTGCCTCCCTCCAAGGCCACAACATTGAGGTCGTCCGTGCTGTAATTAGTTAATAGATATATGCTTTTTCTTACCAGAATGGCAGTCCTTGCTCTTCTTACTGCGGCGGGGTAGAAGGTGTTGTAGACATTGTTTCCCGCCGCTATCCAAGGTTCCTGAACTAAAGCCACATCGGCGGGCCCTTTCTCCAAGGTTAAAAGGAGCTCTGCCGAAGCGATCTTGCTCTTATGCAAGTTGACCTGGTGGACCTCCAACTGAATGACTGGTGTCAGCATCCTCCGATAGTCAGCATACCGATAGGTCGGCCTGCAAGGTTGTGTCGCCATCCTCGTCTTCCTCTGCGAACTGTACTGTCACCGTAATGTCGAGACTGCCGGTTTTTCGATCATCGTGTTAATACTGAGGTTTTTCTCTACCTCTCCAGCCTCCAATGTGTGCGCATTAGTGTCCTCGGAGTGGCGTTTCGTGAGACGTAGGCGCACGCTACCTACTCCCCATGCCATCGTTCCGATTCTTGGGTAAAGCAAATCCTCGGCCTCCTTGTTGATTTGTAGGACCTCGTGTCTTCGTGCATAGAAAAAAGTGTGGAAAATTCCAAACAATTGGCGATGATCGAAAAACCGGCAGTCTCGACATTACGGTGACAGTACAGTTCGCAGAGGAAGACGAGGATGGCGACACAACCTTGCAGGCCGACCTATCGGTATGCTGACTATCGGAGGATGCTGACACCAGTCATTCAGTTGGTTTCTTTAGTGAAGTGACTTTGTGATATATAGATGCGTGTAAAAATGGTTTTTTTAAGACTTTGTTTTGTGTTAAATTTGACTGTGTCAAATTGACAGAATGTTGAATCAGGTGTGTTGAGTGAAATGACTGGGATATATAGACGTGTACCCGTTATGTTGAATTATGTTTTTATACTCTGTACCGTAGGTACGTAGAGTATATTAAGTTTGTGCAAAAGTATGTAACATCCAGAAGGAAGCATCTCCGACCCCATAAAGTATATATATTCTTGATCAGCATAAGCAGCCGAGTCGATATAGCCATGTCCGTCTGTCTGTCTGGCCGTATGAACGCACAGATCTCAGAGATGGTAAGAGATAGAGGTTTTTTCATGTATGGGACATATGATTCTTTTGTCTGCAGGCAGATCAAGTATATTTTTAATGTTGGCCACGACCCCTCCCGCCACCGCAATATGGAAAATACGTCATATCTCCTACAGTTTTAAAGATAGATGGTTCGTTCCTTCTGGAGATATTTAGTAATAAAGATAACTTATCGATCTGGAGAAGATCGGATGAATCGTTGTCGAGTTATGATCAAAAGACTGTTCGCTGCTGCTGCGCAATAGCAGCGCTGCTTTCAGCTGCTACTGCAGCATCAAAATTTATGCTGAGTGTATAATTTTGTTGGTACAGAGTAAGTTATAGGCTTGACCGACTTTTCCACCTATCCGCAGCGAGGCGACGAGTGTCAGCGTGTGTGTGGAGCTTAAATGTTGCCATAGGCATTCCTATCGTGCTCTTCTCTGAAAGCAGCTCGGTGGTGGTACCTATTCTGGCCAGTTTGTCCGCAGACTCATTCCCTTCTATGTTGCGGTGTCCAGACACCCATATAAAGTGTATACTGAAGTCTCGTGCAATCTCATTTAGAGAACAGCGGCATTCAGTAAGCGTTTTGGTATTGTTGGTATATGTCTCAAGGTCCTTAAGGCCGGCTTGACTATCTGAGTAAATGAAGACATTTCCTCCTCTGATTGGTAATGTGCTAAGGTAGGTGGTAGGTGGATTCCTGGATGGCCACCACCTCCTCTTGGTACACGATAAAGTGATCAGAAAGGCGGCACGATAAGTTCAAGTTTAGGTTGGTGCGAAAAGCTCCCCCTCCTATTTTTTCGTTGAGCTTAGAGCCATCAGTATAGATGTTGAGGCATTGGCTCTGCTGTGGGGAAGGTTGTCCTACTCGTGTCGGCTTGGAATGCAGACGTCGTATGATTTGGCGAACGTCGTTTGTGGTATACAGTAGTCAGTATTTAATGGTATACCCATTTGGTTAACAAGTATGGAAGAGTGTCCCGAATAACCCCTTTTCCAGGCATCGGATTATTTCAGTCTAAGGGCTGTTGTTGTAGCCAGTTGCTTTTATATAAGGTCTAGTGGTAGGAGGTGACCAAACTAGTGCTCTGTAGAGTTGTATGGGGTCGACGGCTGTCTAAAGCCAGTGTAATATAGAAGAAGAAAGCCACCATTGGCTGCCTGTGGCCTTTTTGCAAGAGATAAGGATAATAGTTTCCTTTTTTTTGCTTTCGTTTATGTTGTCATTCCAGAGTACTTCCAAGTATTTGGCAATGTCTCCAAATTCAAGGCTTACTCCATTGATTTTTGGGGTACAAGAATTGGAATTTTGTACCTCCTGGTAAAATCACTAGTTCCGTCTTCGCTGAGTTTACTCCAAAACCGCTAATGTTTTCCACTGAGCGAGCATAGCCAGTGCGTTCTGCATGAGGTCACACAGTCTCTGTGGAAATATTCCACATTTGAAAATGGCAATATCGGCCGCGAAAGCCACCACTACGAGTCCCTCCGCCTCCATAAGCCGCAACTGTTGGTTTCCTGTTACAACCCATAGTAGAGGAGAGAGTACGTCTCCTTGTGGAGTAGGTAGGTAGGTAGGTAGTTCCGGCTGACCCCAGATGGGGTTACACATAGACCTTAGGGTCCTTAATGAGGCCGGGTGATTATTTGGGTACGTTTGTCTTAGAAGTCCAGGAGGATTCTTGTCGTTTTGGCAAATGCCAATAACTGTTTTGGGGGTCTCTTGGCCGCTTCCTCCAAAGAAGAGAACCGTGGGGTGTGCAGAATTTGTAATCTTGTCGTGGCAATTGCTGGGCAGCTGCAAATTAGGTGTTCTAGAGTTTCTGCGACTCCAGGTTCCATACATTTCCTGCAGGTGTCCTCTGTTGTTATGCCAAGCTTTATCGCATGAGCGGCTGCTAGGCAGTGTCCCGTTAGTATGCCAATGAGCAGTCTACAGTCTCTTCTCTGGAGCTGTAGCAGATAGTGCGTTAGTTTTTTGTCTCTTGTCTTGCACATAATTTTAGAGATTCTGCATCCGCTGGTGTTTTCCCACCTTACCTCCGCTTCTTTCTCTGCTATCTCTTCCATCTTGCTATGAAGCGTCTGTATGGAGATAGGTATGTTTAGTGTTTCTTCTTGGCCGAGTACGACTCCGGCTTTTGCAAGACTGTCTGCCATCTCGTTTCCGTCGATGCCCCGGTGGCTGGGAATCCAGTAGATTTGCACCTTTCTGGAGATGCTGAGGGAATCTAGTGCTTCCCTGCTAGCCAGGACATTTCTGGAGTTGATGGAGTGTCCTTGCATTGCCTTGACTGCCGCTTGGCTGTCCACGTAGATATTTATTTGGTTGTATGGAGCGTGAATTTCCGCCAACTCCGCTGCTTTCCTTATTGCGAAGACTTCCGCCTGGAATATGGTGCAGTGGTTTGGCAGTTTGTATGAAAGAAATGCTTCTAGAGAAAAATTGCTTACTTCAAGGGATCTTTCAATCCATAAGACTAGACAGTGCAGTGCAGTTTCGGCGGAGTCAGTCTAGGTTCCGTCTGTTTTTTGTAAGCGCCCTGGCGAGGATGGTGAGCTTGCGAGGATCTTCCTGAGCCGAGATGCATCAGAGCTGGTAGTTAGCAAAAGTAATAAGTTTAGGAGGCCCGAAAGCTTTATTACAGGTGTTTAGCTCTAGCTTTTTTTTATTTTTTAATTTTATTACCCTAACTAACTTATTTCTACAGCCATAGCAACTACGCCTTCAGCTGGTCAACCTTAGTTTGTATAACTTCCAAGCTGTAGATTGATCGTTATATTTGGCTACGTTGAAAGCATCTTTGCACTCCTTTCGGAGCTTGTCAAGCTCTTCAGACCACCAAGTTTGTTTAAACGTGGTTTTTTATCTTTCTTGGGGGGCTTGCCCTATTGAAAGTGACCGCATACGCTTTGATGAGCGGCAGCACGGTTGAAACAGATTTACACTCCCTAGTAGCCGCCATCGAGAAAGCACTGTACAGTGACGCAACAAAAACGCGCCACAAAACATTGGCAGACCGGGAGCACGCCAAGCATTTCAGTTTTCTTTTTGTTAACCCTTGTCATTTTCGATGCTTATTATATAAGTTAAATAATAATATGAAGTCATTAATACTAAGTACGAGCCAAGTCACAAGCAAATCACTACCATAACTAACACAAAATCACGAGCACGGCACGGGAAGAAAAAGTTGAAGCGAGGATCGCGGGGAGTTTGATTTTGGCACGCGCTGTGAGTGGATGTGTGAATACATCCCACCGAGTCTTAGCCACGGGACAAGAAGTACACAACGAAAAACAGTGAGCCACCAGTATAATACAAAAGAAAACATTAAAGTACACCGATCGTGGCGAGCGGCAACCATACTCGAAAACTACATCAGCAGAATGGAATCATTGTTGTTGTTGTAACGGCTGGGGAAGATTGGACGTGTAGGAAGAAAAGAGGCTAGTCTGGCACCAGGCAGAGGAAGGTGGCAGCCTCAACTGGCTGGTTCCAGAGGTCAATTGGCTTAATGGTAGTGGGGTTTAGAGGGCAAACGAAGAGATGTGCTGTGTCGTGTGGACTGTGCCTACATGCGGGGCACTCATCTGTGACCTTTGGGTGGATTCTTGCCAGGTAGTTGTTGAGGTACTTGCTTTTCCCCGAGCGGAGTTGGGCAAGTGTGGCCCTGGCTGTTCGAGGGAGTTGCAGTTCGGCCGGATCAACAGGGGGGGTCTGCCTCCAAGGACTACGTTGTCCTGATAGGAGGAGATGGCGTTGGCGACTATGGTGGGGTGTGCCAACTTTTTTGCTTCGGCGCAAGTAGCTATTGTGCGGGGGGGGGCGGGTTTCTCCTAGGTATTGTTGGGCAGGGGCGAGCTCGGTCCTCAGGTCGTACCTGACGGCTCGTGGTCGTCTGGACATTCTATAGGTGGTGCAGGCATGGTTTGGGTGAGTCTCGCAGAAGCAGCTGATGAGGAACTGTTGGGTGAGCAGTTGGTTGTGGTCTCGTACTGGGAGCACGTCTGTTTCTTGGCGGATGTGGTCTGGATGCGACATGGTGTGGCAGCCTGTGGCCACTCTCAGTGCGGCGTTTTGGGCCAACTGGAGACTACGCCACTGCGTGTCACTTATGGATGGTGACCAGACAGGGGCAGCGTAGTTGACCATAGACCAGCCGATTGCCTTTTAGGTCATGACCAGTGTCTCCTTTTCTTTCCCCCACGTGCTTCCAGCTAGCGCTTTTAAGACCTTGTTCCTACTACGTACCTTCTTTATGACACCCTCGGAGTGCTTGGCAAAGATGAAGAGAGGATCGAACATTACGCCCAGGATTTTGTGGTTACGGACTGTCGGGACCTGGAGCCCATTAATGTGGATGTTTAGGGTATGTTTTACCTCTTTAGTCCAGGTTGTTAGGAGTGTGGCTGAAGACTTCTGTGCTGAGAGGCTCAGGTTTCTTTCCGAGAAAAAGCTGGCTAGTTGGGGAAGCTATGAGTTTATCCTTTGCTCTAAGGCTCCGACATCTCTGCCGGTGGTGATTATGGTGCAGTCAGCTGCGTAGGTGACAATTTTCACATCTGAAGGAGGTTGAGGGATGCCAGCCACATAGGTGTTGAAGAGAATTGGGGAGAGGACTCCTCCTTGTGGGACTGCTTGCTTGTTGATGCGTGTTTTAGATTGTGTGCCGCGGAAATCGACGAGGGCTTGTCTGCCATTGAAGTAGATGGCGAGCCATCTCTTAAGGTGGTTTGGGAGGCTGCTCCGATAAAGGTCCTGGAGGAGGATGGGGTGGCTTACCATGTCGAAAGCTTTGGAGAGGTCGAGGGCCACTAGGATCGATCTCTCATGGGGACGTTGGCTGTTTAGACCGGATGCAATGGTCGTTGTAAGCTCGCAGAGAGCGGTGGTGTTGCTGTGCCCAGCTCTGAAGCCGTGTTGGTGTGTGGCTGGTGGGAGATGTTCCTTCAGGGTGGGCAGGAGCAAAGCCTCCAGAATTTTGATAACTGGTGAGAGAAGTGTGTTTATCTGTTTCCGAAAGGATTCGATGGAAAATGCGTTCTCCTTTGTGCACAGATTTAGGTGGTTGTAGTGCCTCAAACGCCGCCTCAGTGTTTGACTCGAACCTTTCCCAATCCGCCTTACCAAAGTTCACATAGGTGCGGGCTTCAGAGGTTATAAAGTCCACATCCTTTGTGACCTTGATAAAGATAGGGAGGTGGTCCCAGCCAAGTGCTCTGTCGGCATGCCAGGTGGTGTTGGCAATGAGAGAGGGGCTGACAACTTATATTTCCTCCTCGCCACTTCTAACTGCTATTCCAAGGACCTCTAGGTGTTCATCATTATTAGGGATGTTAAGTGGTCTATAGTTAGCCGACTGGTGAATGATAAACGCTAGGCCACCTCCCTTGTTGCGTTCACGGTCTTGGCGAAGGATGGAGAAGTTTGCGGATGTTGCTAGAAGGTTCCTGGGGGTAAGTTTAGTTTCTTGGATCGCTGCTAGCATGATTCAGTGACTTCTACCAGTTTCCTGCTAAGGCCGTTACAATTCCACTGTAGGATGAGGAAGTCCTTGGGAGTGCAGGCTGGTGCAGTGAGTGTTGCCATGGAAGGGGGCGGCGGACTATGTTGTTGGTGAGTTCGGTTCCGTCCGGATTGGTAAGGCTGGTTGGCGGCTGTGGCAGGACTCCTCCTCGTGCCAGCGTTAGGGTTATGTGCAGACGAGGGATATGGTGGTGGTGTGGGGGGTGTAGGATGTGGTAAGATTGTTGGTGAGAGTGTGGGGAGGCATGTTGGGCAGGCGAAACTGGAGCTGTGGTCCTGATGTCTGGTCAGGCCAGAGCATCGGAGGTGGCACCAGTCTCCGCATGTATAGCATAAGACGGAACAGACACTTCGAGTTATTCTCTTAGCACATACCGAGCACAAAAAGATCGGTGGCCCAGGGTTTGCCTTTACATCGCCGGCGCGGAGTAGGAGGAGTCTGAGCAAGCAGGCCTGCGTTGCTTGCTCAGGAAGTGAAAAAAGTTGGGATAGATAGAGAAAACAAAAAGATATAGTACGTACGATACTTCCCGCTTGCCGGGATTGGCAATCCTTGGGCAGTGAACAGGCCACTGCGTCGATTCCGGGACTGAGACCCGATTGCCGTGGGAACGGGTGGAATCACCGAGGGAATCGTGGGAACCGTGGAAAGTGGAATCATTGTCGAGGTGGGAGGTGAAACTGGCCTAGGAGGCAATGGGCCGAGGTGCCAAGATTTGCCCGTAAGCTTCCTCTAGGTGCGGTGCTACCTAGCGGCGCAAGTCGACATTACAAAATTTACTTCTCCTTGATTACTTTGGCTCCAGTATGACGGAAAAATTTCACATACAGTCTGGTTTACTTTGCCATAAGCATGTCCGCTTTGTAGACGGGGTGCGCACCTCCTGCATTACTAGTAATAAAAGATGTAAGCTAGAGCCGAACTGCTGTGCGCCACTGGGTAGGAAGAGTTATATAAAAAAAGGTGTGAGATAAAAATGAAAAGGAAATGGTTTTAAAGAAAGAGTGGGTGCCTAATTTTGTGATTCTCTAGTATTGTGCCTTCCCCAAGGGAATGTGTACAGACCCGCGGAGGCCTGAGTCTTCGGGGTGCGGCTCCTTCAGACGGTACAGACAACTTCGTCCCGTACTCCACGGTGTCCCCTGTACTGTGTAGTGGTTTTTTTTTCGTGTATAGGTTCCGTTATTTGTGTGTTAGTGGGGCACGCAATGCCTCCCTTGCCCCCCTAAGTTTCACTTGAGGGCTGGTGCGGCGAGGTGTGGGCCCTGTAAAGCGTCTTGCCAAGGTCTACTCGTCCGCTATGGTTTCACCTGGGACGAGGCGAACTTTGTTAGGACTAAGCCGGCAAGGAATTTACCCTTTCTATGTTTTGGGAAGTTCCTTTCGTATGTGTGGAAACTTTTTGTACACGCCGCGTGGTCTTAGCCCCTCCAAAGTCCTCACTTGAGGGCTGGAATCACATGGCGTGGGTCATGCCGACAGCTTTGCCCACTTCGTTGCGCCCACTATGGTCTCACCTGGGGCTAGGCAAATGTTGTGGGCGGCAACGTGCAGTGAAACTAATCGACTCTCAGCTCAATCATGGACTCTACACTTAAATATATACTAAAATATGTCACAGAAGCCGGACTTAGTATTAATGCGGAGAAGACGGACCTCATTCTCTTTACCAAGAGATACAAGGTACCGCCATGGATTCCACCAAAGATAAAGTGAATATCACTAACGCCAAAGAATAACGTTAAATACGTTGGAGTAATAGTCGACAGTAAACTGTCATGGAAGCCGAAAGTGAAGAAAGAGTGAAGAAGGCGACATGCATTACAGGCCTATCACCCAGTCTGATGCATTGGCTCTTCATTTCAATAATAAGACCTGCTACACTGTATACTGGAATGGTGGGAAGCCACGGAAAAATACAAATACCTAAAGTTGTTGCAGAGGAACCAGAGACAGGCACTGGTCTGTATTACGGGGGCGCTGAGGTCCACTCCAACCAAAGCATTAGAACACATCTTGGGTGTTAACTCCATATCCAAGCACGCCTTCTGGCACAAAAGTCTGCTTAACGTCTATGTGAGGCAGGCACCATGGCGCTACAAAGCTATGGACACATTATCTACTACATTATCCCAAAAATCAACTCAATATGCACATCACAATTTGCAACGCACTTATTTTCAGACGGCTTAATGATGGACCTGGGAGTTGGAGCCGCCGTATTCTGTGCAGAGCCAGAAATAAAGCTCTCATACAAACTGCCAAACCAATGCACCATATTCCAGGCGGAAGTCTTCGCAAGAAGAATAGCAGCGGAGTTGGCGAAAATTCACGCTTCATACAGCCAAATAAATATCTACGTGGACCAAGCGGCAATTATGGCAATGCAGGGACATTCCATCAACTCCAAAAATGACCTGGCGAGCAGGGAAGCACTAGATTCCCTCAGCATCTCTAGAAAGGTGCAAATCTACTGGATTTCCAGCCACCGGCGCATCGATGGAAACGAGATGCCAGACAGTCTTGCAAAAGCCGGAGTCATACTCGGCCAAGAAGAAACACTAAACATACCTATTTCCATACAGACGCTAGACAGCAAGATGGAAGAGAAAGCAGAGAAAGAAGCAAGGTAAGGTGGGAGAATACAACTGGATGCAGAGTCTCTAAAATTATGTGCAAGACAAGAGACATAAAACTCACGCACTATCTGCTACAGCTCCAGAGAAGAGACTGTTGAATGTTCATTGGCGTACCAACAGGACCCTGCCTAGAAGCCGCTCATGCAATAAAGAAAGCCATGCTTGACATGTCTCTTATTCAAATTAATCCTGTACAAAACAGTTTAAGTAAATTGTTAGATCTTATTCTTGTCACTGATAGCACCAATGCCAGTGTCTCTAGGTCCCCCCCCCTATCACTACCCGAAGATTCTTACCATCCTACACTGGAAGTCTCGCTTTCAGTACTTGGACCTGCCCCTTCAAATTCAAAAATCCCCAATATACCTCGTCGTTGCTTCCGAAAAGGAAACTTCACTTTGCTTAGTCAACTCATTTATGCAAAATACTGGTCTCCATTGTACAATGCGGTTGATTTAGATTTTGTTATTACCTTTTTCTACGAGTCTATTAATTCTCTTTTAGATATCTGCATTCCCAATAGCGTCGCTTCCACCGCGACACTAAATCCCCCTTGGTACTGTCCTAGATTATCTAATCATCTGTCCAATGTGCGAATACTTCTTATCCTTATAACATTACTTATAACATTACTTCTAAAATTACTAAAATTTCTTCCCGAAATTTTCGAAACTTCTCTTCTTTCATTTTTAAAATCACTAAAATCCTCATTTTCTCCTGGGCCTGACAACATTCATAGCTGTGTGCTCAAAGAGTGTTCTAGTTCTTTATGCAAACCTTTGCTAAAGCTTTTCAATCTATCACTCAATTCGTCTGTCTTCCCATCTCTTTGTAAAGAATCATACATTATTCCTCTCCATAAAAAGCGTGGGAAGTCGTATATTTCAAATTACAGAGGCATTGCTAAGCTTTCCGCCATTCCGAAATTGTTTTATTGATTGATTATTGAAGATTTATTTTGTCACCTTTCCAGCATGGTTTCATAAAGCGTCGGTCAACAACGACCAATTTGCTCGAATTTACTTAGTTAGTTATTGATGGATTCCTTGTGAAAAGGCAAACTGAAGTAATTTACACCAACTTGTGTGTACCTCAAGGTAGCCACCTGGGTCCTCTGTTCTTCACTCTATTTATTAATTTATTTATTATCCCTACAATATTATCATATTCTCGGATACTCATGTATGCCGATGACGTTAGACTTATTTC